>JAIUZE010069066.1:0-48688 GCA_022085475.1 Heliosperma pusillum
CCGTGGGTCCCACTTTGGGATTTGTGACGGTTTTTTGAGTTATTGCTATTTTATCGCGTTTTGTAATAATTAGCAAGCGAGAAATATTAATAAGTAAAATATTTAATTAAAAGGTTTTTCATTAAATTATTATTTCTCACATGTTAGAAATTATAAGACGAGAGCGTAGTTTAATTTAATATCCTTTTAGTTAAACGGGTTTTGGGGTATGATATAATAATTCACATGTTAGAAGTTTTAATAATATAACATGTAATGATTATGTTGATTTTATGTCTATGTGATAAAGACTCTGTTTCTAGCCGGTTTGATCCAACGGGTTTGGTTAAACTAAGATCTAGTCAGCCCCGATTTGACTGATGACCCGTCGCGGGACTAGGGCCGGGGATTTGTCTTCAAGTAAGGTTGTATTTAATTATGAATTAGCCTTGGTAGATATGAGGCGATATGATATTTGATTATTATGGATATGCAAATAGTCACATGATAGGATGTTTTCCCGTGACTGTTTTATTTTATGGTTGGTGTCGTGTTGACTAAGTACCCATAGAGAATTATGAGAATATGGCGTCTTGACCATTCTAATTCTAAATGAGTAGCTTGGACCACGACATTGATAGGCCCGTACTATCTTTAACGAGCATACGGAGTTTGCCGCTTGATAGCTTTTGTGTCTCGGCTTGGTGGGTTTATATCCAAGTCGGGGCATGGTTGCCTAATCCGGTTTGGGGTTGGAACCAGCTTAAGTACTAGCCATCTCTGCTTAGGGGGTCGCCTAGTAGAGTTTCTCATAGACGGTTATGTCATGGGACGGGGAACGGAATAGCTGTTGTCGCTAGGTCTGATCAGTCTAGGACTAGGATGTTTTCCTACCTTGTGGTATAGCCTCGAGTTACAGAAGGCTTCTATCGACTGTTCTAAGAACTTATGCCTGTTTGTAGAAGTATTGGTCTTTCATGTTTGTATGATTCCCTATGAGTTCTAGAAGGTGAGATTGCAAGCCGGCTAGGGATTGATAGAGTTTTGGATTACCGATTGTTAACTATTCACATGATACAGTGTTGATTAGGGTTTGAGTGTATATTGCCATGTTTCTGAGAGGAACCTCTGAGCTAGCATACCAGCTTCCCTACCTCGAGTTATAGTTTATTATCGGTCTCACATGATAGCTTTCACAGCTAGGTTATTTGTTAGTTATCTGTTTCATAACATGAAAAGCATATCATATATGTTAAAGTTTTGTATTGTTCATATACATTGCTTTTATGTTATTCATGTTTTATTAAACTTGACATTTCGTGGCTGGGATGACTCGGAGTTACTCCCCACTGACTGTGGCTTCCGTGTTTATATTTAATGCGGTCGAACAGGTGGTGAATGCATACATTGGGTACATTGACGAGCTAGCGAGCGAAGTATTACCTTGGACCTATATTCGGTTCTTAGATTGTATAGTATTATACACTCTTTTATTTCTGTATTTATACGGGAGATATGTCTCCCGTTTCAGATACTTTTTATTGTATAATATTATTTCCGTTTTGTAATGACCCTTTTTATTTCAGACACCTTCATTATGTATTTAAATTATTTTTTTTCCTTTCCGCAAATTTGAGGGTGTCACACATGTGATCCATAAAATTTTTAAGCCAGGACTCGCGTGCAAGTGTGGCACTTGGCATAGGGGCATCATTATGGCCAGCCAGTTGTTATAGCAGTATTATCAATATAAGACGAATTCTATACTGCAAAAAAGAAGAAAAATATAACAATAAGCATACTCATCGATATGAATTAAGTCTATTGCAAAAACTCGTTTAATGCGAAGACTCAAGCATTTATACAATTGACCTCCCTCAAGAATTATATAAATGATCCCAAGACTCAATTATCTGTAAATTGATAAACCAACCTTTTGGCTAATTCTACCTTTAGAATTCTTGGTCGATAAAATTTTATCTTTAGTCCATCATAATCACGAGAAACTCTTCGGATTATAATGTTGAGGTAAAATAAGTCAACACATACTACTTACCCAACGTAGAAGGAGTCATATGGAGAGTAAGGTCATATATGCCTACCGACGAAGAAGGGATTCATAGTAGTTTCGCCTATAAAGACTAGTCACAATTTTAGGTTTTAGAGGAAGGTGCCATCAACTTTATTTTAATTCATTTTAAGTGAACGAATATCTAGCATGCGATAATGAATAAACTAAGATGATGGCTTAAAATTCGTGTGACATCTTTATGTCCATGATAACTAACATCCAAACTATATGAGTCAATTTTCATGCAATTTTAGTAGTAGGTGGTTTGGTTTAGGCGGAATATGATGCACTAACTATCATGTGATGAAAAGCACCAAGAACGAAAAATACGTAAAATTACAAAGTCCTAGTGTGGCCTATCTACCAAAATGAACAAAAATACAACTTTGGAATCCATCCATGATTGGACCCGAAAAGCTTGTCTTGATGTTCCATCTTGGTCCATGTAGCGGGAGTGAGCAACCGATCTCCATCTTTAGTCTTCTCAAATTACATTTAATAAATTACAAATATAAACCTATTTAAATTCTAATTTAAAAAAAACATAACTTCAAAGAAAATAAAAGGAGATTCGAGATCTCAAAATTACATCAAGATCATGTTTCCATCATTACGAAAACATAATCAACTAAGGTCACACTAGGTAATACAAATTACAACCAATTGCAAAATACGTAAATAAACCATTCAACAAATCATTTAACAAAATAAAATGCATCAACAATAAATTAATCATTCAAGACATAATTCCTTAATTATGTAAATTAATTTATCCAAACCACCTATTTAAAATGATCAAAAATATGTGACAATTCCTTAATTTCTCACAATAATTTCAATCAACCATAATCCAATTTTAATTCATATTATCGTATAATATGAATTAATCCAACATTATTTTAAACCTTTTTAAAATAATAGGGTATCCAATAATTGTGAACTTTTCCACAACAACAATTATACATTATCAATATAATGCTTAAATCAAAAATCGGCTAATAACAAAAAAAAAAACGAAATTTTGTTTTTTTTTTATTAACATCAGCCACGATTTTTTTTTTTTTATCCGAAATAAAAAAGTTTTGCCGAAAAAAAAATTTGGACCGAAAAAAAAAATTTCATCATTCATGAAAAATCATATAAAATAATTTCGTAGCCTTGGCTCTGATACCACTTGTGAGAAATATCGGTATATTTCATACATGAATTTTAAGGATTATAACGAAATTATAATATATGAAATATGAGTCATAAACGAAAAGCATAAAGATTAGAATCAATCTTTTGGTCCTAGCAATATGGCCTAAGAACAAATATCGAAATCGATATTCTCCTAATTGTTGCACTCAAGATGCTCTGAGATATGCCTTTTCTCGTGCTAGAAAGAATACAAAAATTACTGATGATTTTTGTGTCAAGTTCTGAATCATGAATTAGGTAGAGAAGAAGAGTTTATATAGAACTCTCCTCCTCTCTCCTTTTACACGTCCAAATAGAAGTCTAGTAAAGGGAGGAGTCTTCTCCCTTTTTCTTCTACTTGTATTAGGAATTGGAGTCAAGATAGGATTCTTCCTTCTTTTATTTATTTAATGTATAATATGTGTATGTAATATTATAATATATACGTCAATTATAAACATCGTATATTTATAATTTGCTAATTAAATATAAAGAGTTTATATTTAATTACGAATTAACATTTAATTCGTTTAAGCTAACATTATTTAATCGTATTAAATAATTACATTATATACATTAATTAGATATAACATTTTATATTCAATTACGAATTAACATTTAATTCGTCTCAGCCAGTATTATTTAATCGTATTAAATAATCGTACCATCATTACATTGACTAACTTTTTAGTCATATACATCGACTAACCTTTTAGTCATATACATCGACTAATATTTTAGTCATATAAGGCATCAATATGATCATATTTTTCATATAATCATATCTCTCAAATACATCCTTTAGGTGTGACTTTTAGGGACCAGTTGATCACCGCCATTAAAATGACAATAACGTCAAACTTCTAGCAAGCCAACCGTTATCGATAAACGTTAATCAACTGATAAGAATACTTAGTATACCCTGTGAACCTGTAAGAGATTTATACACGTTATCACACTAACTGTGGAGGACACTAGCTCCAACAGTATTTTGGGTTTGGGTGTGAGCTAGCGGACGTTGGTCTTGATGAATCACCCCTAGACGTTTATTAGCTAGTTGCTAAACAACTTTGTTATTCGATAACATTTTGAGAGACTACGCCTCTTGTAGTATTTTATACTTTGGTTTGTAATTATTTGACAATCCTCGTACTTTTATCTTAGCATATAAAAAGGTTTTAAAAATACCGTATCTTCCGCTATATAAATTGCATGCTCGTTGTGTTTTATTTCCCCTATCGCGAGGGTTGTCACAGAAATAATATCGTTTTCTAGAAAGACAGCATCACGAGACACAAACACTTTGTCCTCGTGACGGTTGTAGAAGTAATAACCACGTGTTTCCTTAGGATATCCTACAAAAAGACATTTGTTGGATCTGGGTGCTAGTTTGTCGTTAGACTTGTCATGAATATACGCCTCGCAACCCCAAATTCTCATAAATGACAAATAAGGAACCTTTCCTTTCCATATCTCATATGGAGTCTTATCTGCCGCTTTAGTTGGGTTACGATTTAAGATAGCAAATCCCCAAAATGAATCAGGAAGCTTTGTGAGACTCATCATTGACCGAACCATATCTAATAAAATTCTGTTTCTCCTTTCGGACACACCATTTAGTTGAGGTGTGCCAGGAGGAGTCCATTGTGATACTATGCCACAATCTTTTAGATGTGAATCAAATTCATTATTTAGATATTCACCACCATGATCGGATCATAGGGTTTTAATCTTCTTATTCAATTGGTTTTCTACTTCATGTTGAAACTCTTTGAACTTTTCAAAAGCTTCACTCTTATGCCTCATTAAGTAGACATATCCATATCTACTCAAATCGTCGGTAAAGGTAATGAAATAGTTATAACCACCTCTAACTTGGAGAGTCATTGGGCCACATACATCTGTATGTACAAGGCCTAATACCTCACTTGCTCGTGTTCCTTTTCCCCTAAAAGGAGCACGAGTCATCTTGCCTAAAAGGCAAGATTCGCATACACCATAAGATTCGTAATCAAATGGTTTGAGAAGTTTCGTTGAAACAAGTCTCTTTATGCGACGTTCGTTTATATGACCTAAACGACAATGCCAAAGGTATGATTGAATAGTTTCACCTAATTTGAGCTTCTTACTCTCTACATGATAAACTTCATTAACATTATCTAGAAAATAAAATACCTCCAATAGAGACGGCTTTACCATAAAACACATCATTAAAAGAAAACGAACAACCATTGTTCTTGATTACAAAAGAGAAACCCTCCGCATCAAGCACGGAATATGGAGATAATGTTCTTGGTCAAGGAGGGTACAAAATAACAATTATTTAAATACAATTCAAGACCACTAGCTAAGGTGAGTACATAAGTTCCTACGGAAACGGCGGCTACTCTTGCTCCATTCCCCATGCGTAGTTCTACATCACCCTTGGCTAGTGCTCGCACGTCCTTCAGCCCCTGTAAATGATTACAAAGGTGAGAACCACATCCGGTATCAAATACCCAAGTAGAAGTGCAAGCATAGTTAATATCTATCATATAAAGAGAAGAGAGGATTATACCTGATGGTGTCACACATCCATCCTTCTTATCCTTCAAGTACTTGTGACAATTGCGTTTCCAATGTCCCTTGCCTTTACAATAAAAGCATTTGGCGTCGGCATGCTTCTTGCCCTTAGCCTTGGCATTGCTATACATTATAGCTTTGCCCTTTCCTTTTCCATGCTTCTTAAATTGGGCCTTAGCTTTGCCCTTTCCCTTTTGAACCCCAAGACTTAAGTTCTTCAACTTCATTGAAAGAACATCCCTTTTCTCACTCCCACTTGCCTCCATATCCCGTTCGACTTGGGTAAGGAGAGCATGGAGCTCATGAAAGCTCTTGTCCATGCCATGCATGTTATAATTCGCCCTAGTCTGGGCGAACTTGGGAGGAAGTGAGTGAAGGATGCGGCCAACCGCTAGCTTCTTTGAAATCTTAACCCCTAGACGCTCTAGGATGTCCACATGCTCAACCATCTTGAGCACGTGTGGGCCATCCTTTTGGCCCTTGTCTAGCTTGGCTTCAAAAAGCCATGTCATAGCATTGTATTGGCGTATGTCAGGTGACTTAGAAAACGCCAAAGTCACCCTCGAGAATATCTCATATGCTCCTAGGGTGATGTATTGTTGCTTAAGACTAGAGGACATTGACCAAATCAAGACATCCTTGACGTCATTGGATACTTTCAAGTACTCCTCATAAGCGGCTTTGGCCGCAATAGTGGCCCTTGGGCCGGGTTCATTGGGCGGGATTTCGGTCAAGTAGCGCAAGACGTTGTCTGATAACGCCGCACTCTTAATCGTTTGCTCCCACTCGACGAAATTAGATCCGCTGTCCTTTAAGATGCATTTGTCCATTACGGACCTTAGCCATGAGTCTTTGCCACTTTGAACGGTATTGTTGTTATTGTTTGCCATTTGCGAATTGAATTACTACAACAAAACTAGGAAATATTAACATTCAATGTTTTAAACAATTTTACTTGTGAAAACAATTTTAAACAAGTTACAAATATAATGACCCCTCACGAAATTATATAAGCGATTTCGAGACCCGCATTTTATATAAAAATGAACATGTTATGCCACCTTTATGTAATAAACGGTAAGTCAACACTTTGACTAATTCTACTCCTAGAACCCCCGGTCGACGGATTTCATCCAAACCCGTAGTCCCGAGATAACGCTTATCCCGTTGAGACCAACCCAATTTAGGTATGTGATCGCATCACCCTACTTACCCGAGGTAAAAAAGTCCACGTTGTGGTTGTCCTAATGAACACGGGATTCATAGGTGCTTTAATTGGTAATTCTAAGTCTCAACTCAATTTTAAGATGTGTAAGAGGTCTTGCCAATTTAGTTATTAATTGCCTATAAGTGAACTAAGTCGGCTAATTTTAAATAACGTTGAATTGACAATCGCGAAATAAAAATGCATGTTGGCGATTTTGGAATGAGCGGAAAACATAAACAAGCAATTAACAATTAATAAATCCTAGTATGGCCACCTAGCTAATCTTATTAACTAGATGATTACAAAATCGGAAACCAACTCCTTGGTTCCTTGCCTCTTCATGGAAAAACTCCAAAATGGCACCGTCTTTTGGAACACCGACTTCGGAAATCTCCGTCTTCATAATAAATAATTACAAAAATACAAATGAATACATAGCAAATTCCTATTATACATTTGATCTATAAAATGAAATTATTAATTATTACTAAACGGCGATACGAGATCGCAATAAATTACAACCGAATCGGTATTCTCTTACATTACGAGTAATACCGATTAAAAATAATCTAGGCCATACTAGGTACAACTTGCATTAAAATAAATAAATGACATTCATTCATTCAACATAAACAACATAAATAAAATGCAGTAAAATTCATGCCAAAATGGCCCTAAACACTTGTCATGCTCATTCTAGTTCGGTTTTATGGATTTTATCGATTTTTAACCACTAAAAATCAATAATCAACACTTAAATCGTATTTAAGCTCAAAATAATTATATAATATGATCTAGAACTCAAAACTAGTCCCCACTAATTTTGTTTATGTTTAATTAGTTGGATTTGATCGTATTTGCTAAATATAGAGGTTTAATCATAACATTTATGAAATAAACCCAAAATAAAATTAAACATCATAAAAATTTGAAAACAAAAAGTTTGTACATTCTGAACATTTCCAGGAACACCAAAAATAAAACATTAGCTCAAAAAATTTTAAATTAATTTAATGAACAAATAACGTTTTATTTAACGGTTTTATCAAATAAAATCCCTTAAATATAGTAAAACAGTGAAACAAATTATGAAATTTCACCAACATGATATGAATCCGAAATTAAAATGTACCAAAAAATTTCATGACCAGAAAAGGATGTTTCAGTTTTATGAACATTATAATCTCATATTATCGACTTTTATCTCATAAAAATCAATAAACATGAAATACTTAATTAAAAGTCATGAAATTTTACATACAGTATGTAAGACATGCATGTGAGATCATATTAAAATTTCATGGCCAGAATCAACATGCAACTAGTTTTAGTTAACTTTTAACTCATAAACTGCATGTTAACTCGGTTTAAAAGGCATAAATCATAATAAATAGCAAATAAATCCGTAAAATCACCAAATTTGACCAAAAACATTTTGAAGTCAGTAGGTATGCATGCACCAAAAAATTTTTTATCCAAATCAAATTTAAACTTTACTTTTTGATTTTATTAGTTATCTTATAACTTTAATAAAAATGTCCAAAATGAACATGCATGCTACAAGCTAGCTCTGATACCACATGAAAGTCCAAAGACCCTAATTAAACTCCTATAATTAGTTACTAATTAACTTGTTAATTTAGTATTTATTGATCTATGTAACATGCATGCAAATATAAAGGCATAAATAAACATAAGATGAAATTTCCTTACATTGAGAAATTTCGGCTTAAATGGGCACAATAAGAAACTCCTTTTATTATTGTTCTTGAGCTAAAACAAAGAGGATGATTTCCTTAGAATGAACTTTCAATGTAGAAAGTCTCCTTCCAACATGCACCCAAGACTAACCCAAACAATCACTATAGTTTTAGACTAGAAAAATATAGTGATAAGTAGTGACTAATATTAGATTTATTACTACTCTAGTAATATAGGAATATTAGTTGTTATGATATTTTTAGAGAGAAGTTGGAGGAAATAGCAAAACAAGTGAAAAATTGAGCAAATGAAATGAACAACCAAAATGCCCTTATATAGACACATGGCCGGTCATGTAGCTCAAAAATGAGCCAATATTTTGCTTATTTTAATCATATGCAAAGTGGTAGAGTGTAGGACATAAAAATGATCAGGTTCATGTCATAACATGTCATTATCAATATGTTCTAGTGTGTTACAAGAAATGAACAAACATTATTGCTTACACTACATGGAATCTGGCCTCCACTAGAGTAATATGGTCCATTTTGATTTTTGATATTTGTGCCACAAATACTTATAATCATTTGCTTAATTATCTAGTATAATTAAGTGTTAATTTGATAATATAACAGTTATATGATTCAAATTAATAAATAAAATATACTTAACTTTTAAGTAATATTTTACCATTATATCAATATATAATAGGTCCCACAATGTCTAGTTAATGTATTTTACAACTCTTTGTAAAGATAATTAACTAATTACCTCTACCTCAAAATATATGCACAAACTCAACTAATTTAGTGAATGAACGATTAATTACTAAATTAAATCTTATTTAATTGTATTAAAATAAGACGTAAAATTTATTCAGTCAGTTATCGTATAATTGACTAATAAACTTAATCTGAATGAGTTCCTAACTCAATTTCTAATAAATAACTCTCGTGACCAAACATATATCAAATATATATGTAAATAAATAATTAAACTGTATTATATACAAATAATTAGTTTACTGTTTGGGTCTTATCCTTTAGGTGTGACCGAAAGGGGTCAGTTGATCACCGCCGTAATACGACAATAACGTCTAACTCTAGTCAGCTGATCGTTATTGATTTACGTTAATCAACTGACGTGGAGTATCAATATACTAGTCATCCCACGGATATTCCAAAATGAGATTTAATATATAAATGCACTATTGTGGAGGACACTTACTCCAACAAAAGTTACATGGCTATTCTATTATACACTGTTTTTAAAAAAATGAAATAATACAATAAAAGTTATACGAGATCACATTAAATTACAACCGAATCAATATTCTCATACATATCGGGTAATATCGATTAAAAACTAAGGCCATACTAAGACAAATTACATAATTCCAAAAATTACATAAATCAAAATGATTCATTCATTCAAAATGCAGCATAATTATATGTAAACTCATGCAATATTAATGTGCCAAATCGCCCTAATAACCTTATATCGTATATAAACCCGGTTTTATGAAAATGAGTGATAATAACCAATTAAAATCACAAATTAATACTTAAATCAAATTTAAGTCCAAGTTAATTACCCTAACTGTTTTAGGACTCAAAAATTAGTCTCCACTAATTATTTGACAATAATTCAACTCGGTTTTGCATTATCGCTCGGTTTTGACCCCTTTTTAACATAACTTTTATGTAATAATTCCAAATTAAATTACAATAATTCATAAATTTGAAAAATAAAATTTTGAATATTCTGGAACATTTCCAGGAACATCTTCATGTCAAAATTTTGGTCAAAACTTTTCGAATCATTTTAGAGAAAAATATAGTTGCTATTAATCGATTTTATCAAATAAAATACTAAATCCACACGAAAATTAATCTAATTAATTTTCAACTTATACATCTGATATGTAAAATATTTATTCATCATTAAATAATTTTATCATGCCAAAAATTCATTTTAGCTATTTATGCCAAAATAATCAGTATTTATGTTATTTTAACTATTAAAAATCATAAATCATGCTCAAAATAAATCATATTTATCTCAAATTTTACATACAGTAGGTAAAATATGCATGTGATATCATATTAAAATTGCATGGCCAGATTCTAACTATAACTATTTTTATCAAATAAAAGTTCATTTTACTCATTAAAATTGATTTATTCAACTAAAAATCATTAAATAAAGCAATAATCTTCCATAAATCATCAAAATGACCTATACTCTTTATAGGACCAGGAGGTATAGTATGCTTAAAATTTCGTGACTTTATCATATAAATCACTAATTTTCTAGTTTTACTTTGTTACTATAACTCGTAAAAACTTCATAAAACCGATTGCATGTAACATCCTATGCTCTGATACCAATTGTTAGGTTCATATACCTACTCATAAGACTCTTCTTATGATTAACTAACTAACTCTTTAATTAGTTTATGAAAGATCTAGT
The DNA here is from genome assembly GCA_022085475.1 of Heliosperma pusillum. Taxonomy (NCBI): domain Eukaryota; kingdom Viridiplantae; phylum Streptophyta; class Magnoliopsida; order Caryophyllales; family Caryophyllaceae; genus Heliosperma; species Heliosperma pusillum. The sequence goes on from JAIUZE010069066.1 coordinate 11,172, forward strand.
TACATGCTAATAAAATAAACAAGATAAGAAGAAAACGATTTCCTCACAATGATAATGGCACGAAAATGGGCACAAGAATAGGAATCCTTCCTACTCTTGTTCTCGAGCTAGATGAATATGGGATGAACATCTTCAAGCTTCAAGCATAGAAGCACTCCAATAAGTTGCACCTAGACTATCCCAAATCTCCACATATATCATATACTATATGATACATATGGAACCCTTAAATAATACTACTAATACAACCATTATTACTACTCATAGCAATATTGTAAACCATTAGTAATATATGAACTTGGTTTTATTTGAAACTTCTCAAGTTTCTAGTGTGAGAAAAAAATTAACAACTTGTGTTAGTATATGGATGAGATGACAAGTAATGATAAGGAGAGAAAACTCTCCTTATTAGTAGCACCAAAGCCGGCACTGCCCTTGGGAAGGGAGGGCATGCTTTTCTTTTTGCCTAATCAATGTATATTAGGGTGGCTATAGGTATTAGGGTAGTAATCATGATGTTCATGCTTTAATTAGAACATTAAATCACAAACTAACCCTCACCCTACACCATACAAAAACCGGTGCACCCATGTTAATATGGGTGTCCATTTTATTTTGTGATTTTGTCATTTGTCACATATGTAACATGTGACATGTGACATGTGACATGTTATCTTATACTCGCTCATATTCAAAATAACCTTCCCTTTTTCGTTTTTCATCTATTCACAATACCTTCCATCTTTCCTTATTTAGTAAACTTTTATACTTATTTTAATTATCTCATCCCACAACAATACCCCACAACACCCATACTTTATCTTATTTTAATCATCTCATCCCACAACAATACTTATTTTAAATTTTAATCATCTCACCACACAATAATACCCCACAAAACATTTCCTATCTCCAATCACCTCACCCCACTACAATACTTTAGCTTATTTAATTACCAACCCTTAATTTTTTGTGCAAAACTCAAAGAGGAATGTTATTGTGAATAGGAGGGAGTAATATAATTATGTATTTAACAAATTTAAATACAATTTCATGTCAAATAAATCAAACTTAACATTTTAAGTAATAATTTATAATCACATATATATAAAATGGGTCATCTCATATTTGGTTGATATGATCTACAACTAATTGTAATTATGATCAACCAATCATGTTTATCTCAAATGTTTCATAAACATTAAGCATTCTAATATAACAATTATATTGTTGAATCTTATTTAATCATATTACAATAAGATATATTTCTCACTTGTAAACTTGTTCTGTTTAAGGGATTAATTAATCTGTATCAATATACAATTAATTAACTTTCTTGATTAGGGAATCGTCCTTTCGGTGTGACCTCAAGGGATCAACTGATCACCACCGTCATACGACAGTAATGTCAAACTCTAGTAAGCCAATCATTACCGATTAATGTGGATCAGTTGACTTTAATGTTAATCATCCCTTTGTATTCTTGTTAATGAGATTTAATTAAGTGATCGCACAATTGTTGAGGGCACTTACTCCAACAACAAGATGATTGAAAGGATAATCCAATGGTAGAGAATGAAGATCAAGGTTTGTTTGAATATGGATCAAGTGTTTATAATGATCGATGATCGATGATCGACTGCGTTGTAATCAATCAATGAATGTGGTTGGAGATCTGGGGGCGTAATTGTTATGATTATCATCTATTTCTTTCTTTCGTAGTTTTTAAAATTAATTAAATATTTTTTTTAATTCGAATTATCATTCATAATTGGCGTAATATTAAAATTTGAATAATTTGAAGTTGGATGAACGAAGTCAAAGATGGAACCACGGATAGATGGTAGAGAGCATTAGGTTTGGTGTTTTTTAGTCAAGGGTAGAGAAATGGAAAATTTAGTGTAGAAATACTTAAATGCCTAATTAAATGCCTAATCAATGTTATAATCACATTTAATTCATTTTTTGCATATTATGAGAGGGAAAATGAATAATGAATCCCCCCACTTGCGTATTGTGAGAGGGACGCTATTCGTTTTCAGCTTGTGTCGGATAGTGTTCGTTTTCAGCTTGTGTCGGATAGTGTTCGTTTTCAGTGAGACGATAGCTACTAATTAAATGCCTAATCAATGTTATAATCACATTTAATTCATTTTCTTAATAGTTGTGTTTCTTCCTAAAACAACATATAATAAATAATGAATGGGTTAATAAAATATCTCTTAATTAGTGAACTGGCCGAGATGAGTTGGTCTGATAGTCGAAAACGAACTGAACTTATATGAATGTATGAATGTATGATAGAGCCGAACTGACCCGACCCAAATTGACTATCCTAACCCGACCCAAATTGACTATCCTAACCCGACTTACCCATTTACCAAGTGTACACTTGCCCAAGTTTCATTTTAATTCGTAGATGACTAGCAGTAATCCAGTCTCCCTCGCCCGTCATAATGTTAGGCGCTACGTATCATATCACAAGTCAGTAGTCCATCTGGCAATACTGGTTCATCAACTTACTAAATAAGGTTTTTTTGCTCTACAATAAACTTGTGTGGGACTATACTCGCTACTGTAGGAACAAAAAACACTTAGTGTCACGCACTAGTTACCAAACAATGATACACTGTTAAAGCTATTTACAGAGTTTGTCATCATTGCTTATTGCTTAAGCTTAAAATCTAAGATGATTCTGTATTAATGGCGGAACAAAGGTCTTGGCAAAACTCAGAGACCCACAAATCGAACAACACAAGCAGAGCTAGCAACGACAAGGGCAGCAAAAATGGGAGGAACAAGCATATCAATCTTAGAACGCTGGAACAACATAGCTGGCAAGCAAACCACGTCCAAAGGAAGATCCACCGGAACTCTTAGGAACGAGCTGCTACTTTCTGGTCCGCACGCCCTGGAAAACGATGATGTCGGAGAAATAGCCCATATGAATGATACTTCAGGAGATAACGCGGCTATTGCTACGGTCACGCATAGCAAGGAGGTCCATATCCCTGCATAAACTAGCAAAGTACGATGCCACGAGGTTAAGTTGCATGAAATAATGGAGGGGAAGACGAATATAGCCATATGTGAAATGTGAAATGTACTTAGGAATAAGATGCTAACGAAATGTTTAAGGTGTTGAAATATAGTGAGTATTATTAAAAAGAAAGAAAGAAATATATAGGTAATGTTAGTTTAGTTGCTAAACTAACACATCAGAGGTGTTTTGCACGCAAGTGATGGTAGAAATGAAGAGTTGTTTTAGTTGGTATTGGTGGAATTTGGGGATATGACGTTTCCTTCTGGACTTTGCTGTTTTAGTGGGTCGGGTTTGTTCATCAAAGGGAACCAATAAATCGTATTAACTGCCAACACCATTTACAGTAGAGGGATTAAGGGTTTATTGTCTTTTAATGGTGTAAATTTCATTTCACGGTCATCTAACGGTTTAATTTATATCATATAAAAATAAAGAGGAAGGAACATAGTATGAGAATAACAATAATAAGTATAAATTATCTCGCGCTTCTTTTAGGAAATAAAGAGGATTCCAACTCATCTTCAATGTATCTCAACACTTATCATCAGTGGCGGAGTCAGGATTTGAGCTTTGGGGGGGGGGGGAAATAAAAAGGTAGGAACATAGTATGAGAATAACCATTGCTTGTCATATAAACGAGTATTGAAAGAACCTCTTGCTATATAAAAAAAGATCTAATGGGATCCTCTAAATTTCAAAGTATAAAACCATGTAGGAGTGAAGGAAAGGAGAGGCTATGTGCTCCGATCATCCAATAGGTGGGATTAGACAATTTTTTGTGTAATCGATTGAAAATGAGAGTACGTTTCTACACGTGTGTGTTTTGGGGGAAATTTTTTTTAAAATTTTTTAAAACAAGGTACAGGGTTACATGTAGAAAAACTCAAAAAGCAATCAAGAATGTCACCTACTTAACGAAAAAAATTAACGGGATACAAGTTGAGGGTTATGCTAATAAGTATTAATAGCGTAAAGGGTTACCATGTGAAAAAAGTAAGTTTACCATGTAGAATTTGAAAAAACACGGATTATCATGTAGAAAAGCCTTTATTTTTGTAAAGTCAGTGACAGGGATTGGACGATTAATTAGGTTTGATCACAAAATATTGGAGACTTCTTTCAGAGTAAGTTTACCATGTAGAATTTGAAACTGGGATGGAGACTTCTTTCAGAGTAAGCTTACATGTAGAATTTGAAACTAGGATGGAGACTTCTTTCGGAGCCCAATGCGTTGTGGGCTCGTGTTCTCAGGCACAAGCATTGCAAAGGTCACTGCGATAGGGAAATGTTCAAAGCGAAGAATGTGAGTTTGAACGTTTGGAAGGGAATAGTGGAAGTAGTGGATGTTTTTGAAAAAGGGAGTGAACACTGACAGTTGGAAACGGTAGAGATACATCTTTCTGGAAACACGCATGGGCTACCCCCATGCCTTTAGAAGAACTTACTCCGTTAGCCATATCCGGAGAACATTATTGAAGCTACGGTGAAGGACATGTGGGAGGAGTCCCTGGGTTGGCGCTGGGAGCGCTTTGCTGAATTTTTCTCACCCATCCCACTTTTGAAATTATTCCTGGTGATGAGAACAACGGCAAGCTGTATTGGGCAACTACTTCATCTGGTAAATGTTATTTGAAGTCGGCAATTAAATTAATTTGTAATGAGGTGGAGGAAGCACCGGATTCTTGCTGGAAAGTACCGTGGAAGACGTGAGCACCGCAAAGGATTCGTGTTTCTTATGGATTCTTCTTCATGACCGTATTATGTCTAATCACAACAGGGCTTGTGGGGGTTTCACCGAAGACCGGTGTTGTGGTGTTTGTGGTGACATAGAGGAAACATCCCATCATCTTTTAAGGGATTGCCCCGAAGCTAGGAAGGTGTGGGCTTTCTTTCCCGTGTCTCGTGCTCAATTTTTTTACTCGTCTAGTAATATCCGTCATTGGGTCGTAGACAATTTATCTAATAACAGAGGCAGTGGACTGTAAACGTGGCCATCGACTTTCTCGGTGGTTGTTTGGTGGTTATGGAAATGGAGAAGATGTCGCGTTTTCAATTGAGTAGATAATATTGTGTCCAATTCCTGAACTTTTTTAATGCAAAGAGTATGGGAAGTTTTAAAAGCTAAGGACCCTTGGGACATCATCTCCAATGAGAAGGAGAGAAGTAAGACAGATATTTTTGTTCGTTGGATTGCACCACCGCACAATGGGCTGGTTCTCAATATAGAAAGAGCCTCAAAGGGTAACCCGAGCTTGTCAGGAGTCGGAGGGGTTTTAAGAGACTCGTCTGGACAATCAAGGTGGGCCTTCGCGGAAAAATTAGGTGTTGCGACGGTGACCCGTGCTAAACTCATGGCTCTTCGTAGGGGTTTGATTTTGGCAATGGAACGACATGTCACTCAATTATTCATTCAGACGGATTCAAAGACGGTCTTAAGTTTCATGAAAACGGCAAAGAATGTAACGTTGGCGCGCTCGCATTTAGTGAACATATGTCAAGCTTTCATTCGAGACACCTTAGAAGGTCGAAATGCACCACATTTACCGTGAAGCGAATTCATGTGCAGATTGGCTTGCTAACATTGGAGTTGCTCAAGAACGACTAATTGTGTTTGAACACAGTAGTAACCCGGACAAACCCTTCAGATTGATGGGAAAAAGGATTATACATCGGAGGTAGTACCTCATACTAGTATGAATTTGAGTTTCTGTGCATTTTTTTCGAGCTTTTTAAAGTTTATAAATTACATTTTAAATCTTATATATGATTTTTTTTAGTTTTATTGTAATTTTTTTAGCTTAATGTTCAAATTAATGAACTCAAAAGCTTTATAGTAAATCTCATAATTGTTAATATTAAACTCAAAAACTTTATTGTAAAGCTCGAAAACTATATTATCTATGATAGTACATTAGATGTATAATCCAGCTACTGCAGATTGATGCAGCATGACATAGGGGGAGTTTCGTGGCCCCGCAGAGTCCCTTTCTATGCTTTTTAATTTCTTTTAGTTTGTAGCTGGTAGTTTCTTTTCTTTTCTTTTTGTTGTTTTCATTTCTGGGTTTTCACCAAAAAAAAATATATATAACTAGTAGACGGTTAATAAATGGATAAAGGTTTGCTAAGGTTACTCGGTATAAAAAAGGGGATTTCTGAAAGTTGTTATTAAGTTGTCAGCTTCTTTATAATGTTGCCGAAAAAATATTAAGAATCATTACCAAGTTTATTAATCTTTAACATCATAGAAATTCTTTAATTCTCAAATTAGATTGTTTAACACTAAAGTCGGTGAGCGATCAATCGTATACAAACATTGCGATCTTTACATAAGCTTCTTCCCTTTCTAACCAAATTCCTCCAAATAATAAATCATGTCCAAAATAGTATTTGTGATATTCAATAACGTAAAACATCAACATTTACAAAAATCATGGAATCAAATTCAAATACATCAAATCCCAGGTGCATCTCCCCAAGAACAACGCATTGCAAGATGACATTTCACGATTAAGGTTGTCAATCTGTATTGCAGAAACTTAAGCCAGCACAATGCCGGTATGGCCCCACGAGAAATATCTTAAATTAATAGGAGTATCAACAAAAAAATATAATACGAATATATATATGCAATAGATTATACACATTATGGACAGAAGTACTAAAATAGTGAAATATACACTTGATCTGACCATAAACCAGGTGACATACAAAGCTCAGCTATCAGAGCGATGGGAAGAGAAAGCTTTCTCAACTCGGAGAATGAGGATAAAAAAGGAGATCAAAGAAACACAAAGCGCAGTAAGCATGATAACAGCCATTATATGCAATGACAAATATGGTGTTAGGAAGAAGATAACCGCTATTGAAAAGCTTTGCCACACCTTCAACTGTGCAAATGCTCCCTCCTGCATAAACCAAACGCCCACATTAGTTCAAAATCTTCCTCATGTAGTACTAAGGTAGGACATGATCAACTTTTAACATGTTGGAATCGGATTTCGTTGAAACTTGGCTCCTCATAATGCAATTGACTTCACATTTGAGTGTCCACATTGACAAAATGAGGGTGAGTTCTCACCAATTGATTTTAGGATGAAATTTTTTTGAACTTATGAAGTAGGCTCTTTCTCTCCTTTGGAAACGACCTAAAGCCCAGGCATGTAATTTAACAGATATTCAAGTTTTTAGCGCAAAAGTTTAGCTCAAAATAGAATCTACTGCATCACCTTTTCCAATGTTTCTACCCGGGTTACTGAATTTACTCAATGCCCATAGCCCCATATCCCCAAACGCATTGCAAATTGACCCGCACGTATTGTGTGTCCTTAATGTGCATTTGAGATTGATGTCCTAATGTTTCAATAACTCAAGATTCGAATTCTTAGTTTTGAACACTGTCTTATTTTCCTAACCTAATGTATAGTATTGTCAAATTACATCTAAATTAATAACAATCTTCAACATGATAAAGTGCGAAATCAATAATCAATAATGAAAATAATATTAAAGCGTAATTCACGTAATATTGCAAAAAAGATACATCATTTATTGTAAGGTAAACAAAATGGAAAATAGTTGATGCTCCGGGCAACAAAATAGAAGTAGCAAGACATCAAGATACCATAAGTTGACTTAGGTCAAATCACAAGAAGCCCAAGTAAAGATAGTCCTACAACATATATCAACAGTTAACACACTCCATCCTATCATGTACATGGCTTACTTGAACTACGCAACCTTTGTTTCAATACAAAATCTCGATTTTCAATGTATATTTCCAAGATCTTAACTCACCCCCACGAAGACCAGTCGTGCATTTCAACTTTTAAAGATTTATGCACCTAAATTTTATTTTCATGTATGTTTGTCAGTTATATTATAACTTGATGGTTCTTCGGCACCTTTTGTATAGTTTGGAAGGCATTTAGATTATGTATCTCTATGTTGCGTTTTCAAGGTTCCCTGCCATAAAACATGTATTATCAAATGTCCATCACAAGTGCTTTACCCTAAAGCTTCATTCTTACCTCTAAGATAAGACAAGCATGCGCTTTATGATCCGACTTTTGGTATCATAGTGCAATCTTTACAACTTGTGTATGAAAAACTTTTTTTTTTTTGCAACAGTAAAATTAGAATTTTCTAAAGTTCCATCGCACTTTTAGCAAGCTTATGAGCTAAGCTATTTAAAGCACGTGGAATAAAGCTAACACTAATACAATGAAATGAGGGAAGTAAAGATTCAACATCCTTAATAATACTAGTAGTCTTGTGCTGGTGTTTTTCAACTCCTGCAATTTGAAGTAGAAGTTGAAGGCAATCAGATGACACGTGCAGGTGAGTTATATTCTTGCTAAAAGCCCAGCTAATAACCTCTCAAATGCCTAACGCTTCAGCTTGAGTAGCATTTACGGCTAGGATCCTTTCCGCATGACAAAATGCCTGACTACCCCCCAGATCATACATCACCCATCCAATAGATGCCTGAAGATTTGTTTTATAGCTTGCATCAACTTTAATACGGAATATATTGCAATTACTATTGTAACCAACCAGGAAAAAAGGATAATAGTTCCTAATCATTTCTCTAATCGATTGAGAATCACTCCTATCAGAATCAATAAGATAGTTCTCGATCAGTCCCCAATATACCCATGCTTTGACCGCAACATGTAGCTCTTTTCCTTGCAATCTGAAAAAATGTTGTACCAAGAAGGATATGCGCTCAATAACTAGCTTGTTACGAATGGACCATATACCCCATATTATAGAGAGGAAAATTATAATGGCTATGGAATCATCATTGAGTGAAGAAAGGTATTTGCACCAATTTATAATCCAAACTTCTATAGAGAGGTAGCTTGAATTTTCCGTAGAGATCAGAGTGGAACTAGCTCATATTCTTTTAACGACCTCACAATCACGGAAAAGATGAGCAGATGTTCCAAATCCATTTGGACTATTACAAATTGGGCAAATATTATCTATTATTATTAGTCGCTTGATAAATTCACTCTGGGATAGAATGAGAAGAGTATTTTCCATAGTAAAACCTTCCAAGATTGAGGTACTGGTAATCGACAAAGTTTTTGCTTACAAAATATCTTACCAGCATCTGTAATTCTATTATTGTCCTTAGTCGAAGCCTCCTTCTCCATGTAAATGAAATCCTCACTGACTGAAGGACAAATTGGCATGGCACAAATTCTCGCCGCTGAACATTCATTAAACAGCTCATATATGAACTTTTTATTCCACCTAAGGGATGGTAGAATGACGTCCTTGACCTTCAAATCCCTTAATGAAAGTGGTGGGGGAAATCCAAAACTCGTAATATTTGACGGTAACACTCCATCAACCCATTTCGATTTCCAGAAATTTAACGTAGAGAGCTTACCAAATTTCAAGCCTAAGTTTGGTAGCATAAGCTTTAAACCATGCATAATGCTCCTTTCTCCCCATGATATGCGAGAGCATTTTTTAATCGTAATGGAGCCCCAAGGAGATCCCTTATCAATAATTTTATCATAATAAACCCGACTAATAAGGGACTCCTTCTCATGAAGAATACACCATGCTACTTTACCTAGTAGTGCTTGATTAACACATTGAATATTTCAAATTCCAAGACCCCCTTCGAATTTTGGAAGGCTTAAAAAACTTTTACTACACCAATGAATAGTCTTATATGATCTACTCCCTAACCACCAAAAATGTGACAATAAAGAATTGATCTCTTTTGCCACACTTACCGGTATTCTGAAAACCGATTAAACATAATTTGAAAGGGTGAAAAGAACAAAGTTGATAAAAGTAAGTCAAAGTAAGTCTTCCCGCTGGAGATAGAAAAACTGCATTCCATGAAGAGATCCTTTTCTTAACCTTATCAATTAAATTGTTAAAAAAATTTGAGTGACCCAGATTCGACTCATTTCCAAGATATTTCCTTATTCCTTTTTTATGCTTGATCTGTAGAGTCCGATTCCATTTTGGGTTCACCTCATAGGACTAAACATTAACCCGGATTTATTAGTATTTATAACTTGACCCAAAGCATGGCAATAGGTATCTAGAATTTTTTTTAATTATTCATTGCATTATGCTTGTCCTTTAAGAAGAAAACAGAGTCATCTGCGGAAAATAGGTGAGTAATTATGGATGTTCCCCGACCCGCAGAGTTACCATGGAGTACTCCTTCTCTTTGGGATGCACATAAGTTTTGTGATAGGATTTCCGTACATAAGATTAATAAAAATGGAGAAAGCGGGTCACCTTGCCTGAGACTATTGTTCCTAAGGATTTGGTGATCCGAAAGGGTAGCTCCCTTTAGGGATTGGATGAGACAGTGACGCGACTCTCCCACTTTGAGAGAGTACTCTAAAGAGGAGTTATGTATCTCCATCTAAAAACACGTGTTACACGTTAATATAACTGGTGGTAGTGAAAGAAGCACATTGGTGGCTTGCAAAATGAAAGCACCCATCATCACACACTCATAGCTAAGGAAGCGTGAGGCCTAGAGTCTACATAAGTTAATATGATCACTGAAATCGTGGAACGACATGAGGATAAGATCTACACACAAAATACGAATTTCATGGCTAGGAGAAAACCAAAGAGAATGAAGCGCATTTCCTCCACCGGTAAATACTTGAAAGCCTATTCTGCTACAGATAACCAAGCCCACCAGTCTTCCGATTCATGGATAAACCAAAAAATAGAATGAACCAGGAGATGATGTGATCAGAGGTTCGCGATCTTGTTTGCCGCCATGTGGACTGTTGAGAGAGAGTCATCTTAAAATAAGCGGCACCTAGGTACGACGGTACCAAGAGAGAGACCAATGGGCAATGGGTCACAACCTATCCACATTTGAGAGGAGTAAGTCCCAAGTTGAGGAAGATCAAACCCGGAAATCGGGTCAGGCAAACTCATTCAAACTCCTTAAAGGGAGTGGGTCACTAAGTGTCCACTTTAAATAAGCCTCTCACATGCTTCTTGTGCAAGGTCCTCATCGATTGTCTAAGTGCCCCCACAAGGCACGCCGGAATCGCTTAAAGACGTGACCGATAAATATCACAATAGTGTGAATGTGAAGATGTCCCGTGCATACGTGATAAGCAAAGAATATGCTCGATTCGAAGGGTATGTGCAATAGGGAAGAGAGGATCCTATCAGGGATGATGTACGTAGATATGAAGATCAATAAGACACAGACATGTGCCATCATAAACACATGTGCCTCGATAATTTTATTGGCCTAAAAAAGGCAATACTCGGATTAATGATGTATCAAGTAAGAGGCAACATGAAGGCTTTCAACATGGTAGCCAAATACATCCAAGGCATACCTAAAAAGGTTGCGGTGTGCATGGGGTGTGATCAAGAGAGCGTGAGTTTACCACCGTTGCGGGATGGAGTTTCACGAAAATGCATCGGTAGTGCTAATGACGCATGCCTTGAGCTGGAACCGTGTTCGTGTCAATTTTAGAAGAGTCGTTACCTCTCAATCCAAATCCGGCCCATTTACATAAACAGGTCAAGTGTCTCAACCCTACGCCACCCCCATTTAATTTTTCAATAACCCAACCCGGCCTGTTTACCCCATTTATCTTTACGCAGGGTTTTTTTCCAAGCCAATAACCCATTAAATCAATCAATCCAACTAACCTATATGACCAATTAACTTAAAAACCGGTCAATGATATCTTTCTTTTAAGGTAAATAGGGTATCGAGTAAACAAATCTCAATTATGAATCATTTAACTAAATGGGTCATGCGTGTCGGGTGCGTGTCCGAAGACTTTAACCCTAACCCAAGCGAAATAAATTTCGTGTCGTCTTGGTTTCAAACCAATTATTTAAATGGGTTACAACATCTCTAACCACAGCACCTTCTCATTAGCGAACACTTATCTATATTCAGAATACAGTCACATCCTTATACCACCACTCAACTTGTTTCAGATACCAATCCATATTTTTAGCCCCAGCATCAAGTATAAGAGGTAGTTATCTCAGCATCCAGAAACTAGGTATCAAGAAGTCTACTTCTGATGGCTTGAAACAAATTATACGCAAGTGGAAGAAGATCCTACTAGCTAAGGTAAAAGATATACTCTTTAAATAAAACCAGAAATGAGAGACACTCTTTTTTGCCACAACAACAACAATGTCATAGCCTTAATCTCAAAATGAATGGGGCCGGCTGACATGAATCATCCTTTAGAACCATCCCACATGGGTGATCACACACCTCATAAATACAAAAAAATAGGAAACAGAGACGGTCATTTCTGCAATTAAAGATTTTTATACTTACCATGTCATGTTTGAAGAGCATCCCTAACAAAGCATTGATTTGTGTCATCAGCACACCATCACCAACACCAAGTGCTGCAGCCATCAAGAGAGGGGATACTATCCCAAAGACTCCAGTACTAGTGCTGCACCATAATATTATAAACAGGTATCCAGAATAAATTTTCACTAAACAACGAATCATCACAAGAAAATCTTTACCTGTATACAAGTAAAATCCAAAGCAATATGATTGCGTGAACTAAAGATCCACCAGCAATTATCCAAGTAACAGATTTGAGACTGGAAGTGAGCCGGCCAGCAACAAGAGAACACTGGTAACAAGTTCAATAAAATGATTTTAAAGCACTACCATGATTCATAACATATGTTTATAATTGCAACAAAGCTGAATTGGGATATGGAGGTATGGAAACATTACAGCAAATTTGACAAAAAAACAAATTCGAAGAGGACTGAAGATTGCAAGAATTCTGCAACACCACAGGAATGTGGAACAAGAGCTAACCATTTAAAAAGATTACTAGATTAGAAAAATAGAAGGGACAATTTACGACTCATTAATCTCCAAATTCACACCGCCATGAATAAGCTAGTACAAACACAAATATGTCACTGTTCTAACTTTATGATAAATTTATCTAAAAAAAGTTAAGGTGACTAAGCAACATGTTAATTAATATATAAGCCTATCATTATAGTCCAGAAAGCCCTACTTACGATGGCATCCGCAGCCCCATAGATTGCCATAGAGCCTCCAATACCAGACTCGCCAAGTGCGGGCTTTACGATTTCCTTGGTGAATTCGGCCCTAGGGAATTCAACCAGAAATGAGATTAGTATCACAAATGACCACAAAATGGAAACACAAAAAAAAAAGTTCAAACAATTTATTTACCATACAAATGCTTGTTGTAATCCAGAATATGCAAAAAGAGGTATGATCAAGAGAACACGAATATCGAACAATGGTTTGACAACTGATTTTGCAACAGATACCACAAAAGCAGAGCAGCCAATGGAAGAATCTTTAGGTTGCTCCTCGGGCGTAGCATCTCTTCTATTCAGAAAGCACATTAATACGCAACCTACAGTCATGATGCAAAGGAACACAATGAAGAGTACATTAATACCAGTGCTAGCTCCCTCCTGCATTAAAATAATAAATAAATCAGTAAACATAATGCTCTCCTGGCTATGGTGCGAGATGTAACACTATTACTTGTACGCCAAAGTCGACTTTGCAGAGAAAGTACAAGCCTTCGTTTTCTAAATGACCATTTTTAGGACATCAACACTAGTTAAGAAACGGTCAAGTTGCATGATTTGCCATAATTAAACAGCAGAACTACTGGGCAGTGTCATACAACAAAGAGGAAAATTTAGTTTTATAATCAGTAATATTCTTTGGTTCAAAAGCAATTTGGTACGCGTCATCACATATCTATATTATGTATACTGTATTCATACATGAAGTTTGATTCAAATCGATTTATCAGTCTAATTGGACACTCTTGTTTCACATGTTCATATAGAAGTTTACTATGATTTAGCAGCCATGCAATTAACATCATACACCAACTTATTATTCAACATTTTCAAGCAATAAACTGTCTCACTATTTTTAACCTCGGCATGTGCATGCAATTAAGAAATTACTAATGACAAAAGAAAACATCAAAGCCAGGCACTATAAAACATAACCTTCTCTAACCCCTATTGTTTATTCTTTGTATGGAGGCATTGTCTAGAATTTTCAAGGGTATAAAGCACTACCCGCAATTTAAGCTTCCATCCTACTCCCTCCATACACCAATGATCTTCCCAATTCAATAAAATACTCCTCAAATACATTAGAGAAGTGGGAAGATCCTTGTTGTATGGAGGGAGTAAGTGCTAAAAATTGGACTGACACGTTTGCTTTTTGTTGATGATCCCTTCGTTTTTGCGTGTGGTGATTTACCTTATCCAAGCAATTGTTGATCGGATTAAAAAAGCTCTGAGTTGTTTGAATTGCAGCCAAACCCTGGCAAAACCAGCATCTATATAGGTGGGATGCATCCTAGAGGTATGCCTACTGCAAGCCACTGGTTTAAATGAAGGGTGTTCCTCTCAGACATCTTGACACTCCTCTAAACACGGCAAAAGTAACTTCTGAGATGTATCCTGCCCTTATAGATAAAATCAAAACAAGAGTATGTAACTGGCCCCTCACTTAGAGCTGGCAAACAGACCTAGTCTTGTCGTGTCCGTGTCCATGTCAATTTTAAGAGGGTCATCACTCCTCCAACCCGAACCCGGCCCAAGTACATAAACAGGTTGTTTCTCTCATCCCTAACACAACTCATTTATTTTTTTATAAACCAACTCGACTGTTCAACTTCAACCCATATATTTTTAAGCATCTGACCCAATTGAACCTTATAACCAGTAAACGAAAAAATAATGAATGATAATCCTTTTTTTTAAGGAGGGTTGGTTGGATTATCATGTTAACCCAACGAAATTATGACCCATTTTAATAAACGGTTTATTCCTGTTAGATCCGTACTAAAAGACTTAAAACACGAACCCGGCCTATAGAATGTTCATGTCATGTCTTTGCCAACCCAATTATATAAATGGGACACAACATCATAACCCTAAAGCATTAACTTTGTGCCGGGTTGTTGTCGTGTTTTAGGGTCGGGTCAATGATGTGCTCATTTTATATACGTTTTTTTTCCTGTCTATTATGATTGCATGAGAGAAGGTGCCGAATTGTGGTTTTATTTGATAACTTCCTCCATGTGATGATATGAGATGATAACGGAATACTCTCTACTAGTTCCATACACTTTTGATGAGCCAAAGATGAACATGCGAAGACCCATGGTTTGTTGCTAGAGGGGCTTGGGATAGTTTGGTACTTTGGTAATGGTCACGGGATGCTTCGGACACAAATTTGAAGAGAAGAAGGTCGTTGGAGAGGATTTGGGAATATTTATCTTTCTAGGATCGTTTCATTGGACAAGGGGTTGTCCAGATGGTTTCATCTCACGGCAGAAGTGAAGCAATATTTAGATACTTTGAGAGTCCAAATCCCAAGTTAGGGACGAGCATTACAAAATCTGGGACACTGAAGGCAGAAAACAAGTGCGAAGGTCCTGACTAATAAAAACATACAATACCTTATTTCTTAGTTTTTTAATTACGTAATTTAACACTTTGCAAAACGCTAGCTTTAATTTCATACTTCCACAATAAACATTAGACAAGATTTAATCTTTCTTATTCATCCAAGATTGTAATTCAAGATTCATCCTTTATCAATCATTCAAGTTCTTCCCTTTTCATACAATGGGCTAATTTATTCTTTCCTTTACTTTTCATTATGTTTGGCTTTATCAATATTTAAGTTATTTTAATTTCAATTATGTTCAGCTAATTCTCTTATTAGGGAATCATGTATGATGGATTAGGGTTTATGATTGGTGATTGCAAACAGTTCATCAATTGATATGATTAGTTAACCTTGAGCATACAAAATATTTGACTAATTGCTAGTAAAATCCAGAGGACGTTAGAAAGTTGTCAACTTCGCATTACCTAGTCTTAAGATCAAAAGACTGGATTAGGATTAAGGCAACCATAAGACTACTTAGGAAGCGGACCTAGTAAGCTGGGAGATCCCACAAGATTATGTAACCAAAGATAGATATAAGATCAAGAAGACCTAACATTGCCCATCAATCTATCAATTGAGACACTATTTGCAAGATCACGATTTTCTCTACTCATTGTATATGTGAACCCAAGACCCCAATTTTTCTCAAGTTTGATTACACTGTTATTTTACTCGCTAGTTACCAACCAGACCAACTAAATACAGTTTCAACTTGCAATAATCTAAATGACTTACAAAATAGATATATGAATCCATTATTTCCCTCTTGATTCGATACTCTACTTACCACTACTTATTAGTCAGTAGCATTATAGGATTATTTTGCTAAAGACCGTTGATTGATGGACTGTTAAACCTATTAGTTCTGTCTCTGCGGGCCAGAAGTAGCTGCTTAGCATTCATGATGACTTTGTTTTGACAGTAGTAGAAGTGTCTACTGCTAGGTCTTTGTTATTGCAGTGGAAACGTAAAAGTATCCACACAGAAACATGAAGCTTGTACTCTTCTAATTCACTTTACTAATGTACAAAAATCAAATCTTAAAATGTAAAAGCACTACTTACTGTACATTACACCAATTGAAATTTGAAAATAGAAAAGCAGGACTTACTGTCCCATCCTTCAAAAGGAAGAGTGCTATCAGATTACCAATGACCTGGAAAAATAAACAATACACGTTCAGAAACGAAAAAATATTTTATTTGAAATTTCATTCAAGAAACATTATTGATGGTTCTTCTCAAGCAGATAATAGAATTTACTTGGTGAGTAGCGTATATCCCCCAAAACTCTCCATTGAAGTTACCGATTACTGTTCCATCATGTAAGTTGCAATCTCTTGCATGGCTACATGCTGCGGACGTCAAGTATGTTCCCTGGCAGACAAGAATAGTATTATTGAATTATACAATAATCTGAATATAAGTGGCTATCAATCAGTGAAGTAAGAAACAGAACCAAAAAGACAGTTAAACTTAAGATGAGACATGCCTCCCTTGTTAAGATATACCGTAATTGTAAGTGACTCACTAGCTATAATAGAGACTCTTTTAAAAAAGGTGACCCATATTGGCATAAAATGTGCACCAGCTTTACTAAAAATGACGTGTTTACTTACAAGGTTATGTGGTCTATCCTAAGTTCAAGGATAAGACGGGTTTACACAAGATTGAAACTTTTACACAAAAGTACTAACTTTTTAAACTAAATGGGTTACATAAATTTCGACGGATCACTTGTTATAAAATTAGTCAAGATGTCGAAAGTAACTCCTTTAACCGAAAGAGAAATCATTATACCACTTGCAGCTGGCCTTTTTTATTAGAGAGAAGGTGGTCCGGTCATAGTAAGGTAAGACGGTCTTACACAAAACATTACAGAATTGTAATTAGGACAATCATGACTACCTGCCCAACCCAGATTATTGAAGCAGAAAACCCCATATATACAGAAGCAGGCAACATTGTATACCTGCAGGGATGATCAGTGGTAATTTGTAAACATAGCAATAAACATTCGACATGTTATCTTGAAATTTTGGAAGCGTCTATAAGAGTTTAAAGCCTATTCTAGTCTAGTATGATAACATAAACAGCCAATGCTTTTATAAAACCTGGGATATTTGCACTCTCTAAGGCTAAGCAGAATATATCCCTACAAAAAAGAACATCAAATGCCTTAAGAGACCAAATAGTAGGTTGACCATTTCGTACCATCTAAAAAGGACTAAACTGCAGTGTGGATAGAAGCTCACAACTGACAGAGCAATGGAGGAGATTTTATGAGAGCTAAAAAAGGAACTATCAATGTCATTAATACACCATGAGCATGAAGTAGCATGACATGGCAGCATCCCAATAAGAATATTGGAGAATCAAAAATTGGCTATAACCTCCCTTTTATATACACACTTTTGCGCCGTATATGCAACACATGATGCTTCAGCCTTCGAAGAAGATTGTATCTAGTTTACATTACGAGAAAATATTGGACCAAATTGACATCATGGCCAATAGAAATAGAATAGATGTAGTATAGGAATTTGGAAGTTTGGACACCCCAGTACACACTTTTGAGCAAATAATAGGGAATACTATAGATTGATATCCTCAATGGTCCCTATTTCTCTATATGTCCATTTTCCTACAACCTTGGAATTTCAAGTATTATTGCTTCTAATAGAATCTTGTGTGTACAAACTAAATAAAATGAACATTCCATCCAGCCAAAAAGAAGAAGTCGGAGCTTATGAAGAAAACACATGTGAAAATGAGTTTCACAGAGAAAAATAAATAGTCCTTATGATTGTTTGAAAAGATTTCATACTCGCTTCTACATCTTTAATCATCAAGAAGTTAGTTACTTAACTAAGGATATCTCATACGACTCCAACATTCTAAGTGTCCATTGAACCATGGAAGTACATTGCCATAAAGACATTGCGAAGCTAACCCAAAATGAAGCAAATGGCCGCGAACACACAGACTTTGGCTAGTTTGAATATGGCACACAACAAAAGTATTGAGTTGATGAAGAGAAATGTAGCGGAATTAAAAGCGAAATGCAGTTAGAATTACCAACTAGGCAACAAATTTGCAGCAGTAAATAACCAATATCCAGTAGTACCGAGGATGAGGGAATTCTTTGATCCGAGTTTGCGAACAACCATGGAAGCAAACAACGAAAATACCATGAATGACACATACAATATCCCCAACGAAATCGTCCCCAAATCACCTTCCTGAATTAATGAATGAATGTATTTAATAAATCTTAAAATTGAAATAAAAATAAAAATAAAAAAGGTTGAAAAAAGAAGGAACTGACGTCATTGAGTGTGCTCTCGAGGTTCTGAACAGCACCGTAAGCAGAAAAAACAAGCAAGAAAGCCAAGCTTAAAACATGAAGGTCTCTATTATGAGTCGTTTTTAGGGATTTCACCGGGGAATTGGGATCAACTAATGGTAGGTTTTCAGCAGGAACATCCATCGTTCTTCTCAAATCAGTCAATCACCGATTCGATTCTTATAAAAAATGATCACTTCACGACATGGTCGAGCATCTATCGTCACCCCCCACCACCATTTATCATTTGTCCAACACGCACTCCCACAATCACATTTTTTATGATTAATTGCCACATCATCTTTTAACAATACGTCTTCTAATATACGGTCTTCAATCCCCCCACCACCATTTATCATGGCGCCTGGTAAACATCGACGACGTTTTAGGAAACATCGACGACGTTTTTCATAAAAAAGACGATAATGCCCTTAATGAATTATACTCTCTATCTCTCTTATTTCTCTCTTCTCTAATTCTCTAAAAATCAAAACAACTAAATTCAACTAAAAAAATTAAAATCGTACAAGAACAACAATTTGACTAAATCCAACAACAACAATTTTCCTAAATCGCTTATCATGGGGGACGAACACTCTTCGGTATGTTCACATATGAATCAAATTTTACGTTTGTTAATTTTTTTTTTCCCGGAATCCGTTAATTGTTTGTTTATACTTATCTAACTTAATTGATTTACGTAACGTCTTAGTTAGTTAAAATTCAATTGCGGTTTTTAAAAAATAATTAGGAAAAAATACCATGGTTAGATGAAGAACTGGATGTCATGGACCATGGCCAGACATCCATTCCACACGTCTGACCATGGTGAGACGTGTGAAATGGAGGTCTGACCATGGTCAGACATCCATTTCACACGTCCCACCATGGTCAGACGTGTGAAATGGAGACGTGTGAAATGGATGTCTGGCCATGGTCAGACCTCCATTTCACAAGTCTGACCATGGTGGGACGTGTGAAATGGATGTCTGACCATGGTCAGACCTCCAGTTCACAAGTCCCACCATGGTCAGACTTGTGAAATGGAGGTTTGACCATGATTTATGACATCCAGTTCTTCATCTAACCATGGTGAGATGATATCGTTTTTTTATAGTCATGATTAATAACATATTACGTATGTAGATCATGTTTTACTAATATATATTAATTATTTAATGTCTAATTAGCGACGTATTTGCATTGAACAGGACTCGTTTGAGGAATTTGGGAATAATTACACCGATTACAATCCGTTTTTTGAAACGACGTTAGGTTTTGTTACCCGCGATGATGCCTTTAATTGGGCGAGTAGGATTGCAATGGATCATGGTTTTGCTTCGGTTAAAGCAAATAATGGGGCAAAAAACAGAAGAAAAGACGGGTTGTTGGCATCTTACTTTCGATGTTCAAGGTATGGTAGACCTCCTGCAATTGATAATCCTGAGAAGCGTCGTGGGTCGAATAAGTGTGGATGCACTTTCCGTATCCGAGCCGTGCAGAACTACCCTAGGCAAGGTGACGATAGCGGTGCAGTTTGGAACATAATCACCGCCGAGGGTAAAGGGTTTCACAATCACGAGGAAGTGGTGTACAAGGATGGTGATCGTCATTTTGCGGCTTTGGATGGCGAGGAGAAAGCGTATGTGAGGCAACAGGTTAAGGCCGGTGTGCTTCCAAAAGACATCAAGAACGCTCTTCACCAAAGAACGCCGGCTAAACCTCAACCGTCAAATAATCAAATATATAACGAGACGAAGAAACTGAGGCGGGAATTTAGGGGTGGAAGGAACACGGCTCAACAAATGTTTGCTCTTGCGGTAGAAGCACATTATTTGATGTGGCATTTGAGTGATCCGGAGACACGACAGATCTCTCATATATTCATGGCACATCCCGTAGCCGTGCAGCTTTTCCGAGCCTATCATTATGTTGTGCTCATTGATTCTACTTACAAGACAAACACCTATAAGAATCCACTGGTTGAGATTGTTGGTGTTACCCCGACCGGGAATTCGTTCCTAATTGGTTGTGCACTTGTTTGTACGGAGTCCGAGGATTCCTACACGTGGATTTTGAGGCGGTTGTCGGACATTCTTGCACCTGTCTTTGTTTCCCCTACCGTCTTCGTCACCGACCGGGAGTTGGGTTTGATCGCCGCTCTTAGGGAGGTGTTTCCCGGTTCTAGTCATTTATTGTGTCGGTGGCACGTGAACCGCGCCATCAATGCCAAAACCCTGAACATCTACAAGACCGAGTGGTATAGAGATCTTGTCTACTATAATCCAGAAGCGGGTTGGGTACGGGTTATTGATGCATTAACCGTGGAAGAGTATGAAAAAGCATTGGAGTCTTTTCGTGTAAAGTGGGGTCCCTTAGGGAGATATGTTTTGAGCACTTGGGCGATGCACAAGGAGAAGTTTGTGCGATGTTATACAAACGATGTACTACATTTCGGTAACACGTCTACTTCCCGTGTCGAGTCGGCTCATTCTCTACTTAAGTCATGGTTGAAAAGTGCAAATTTGACACTTGATAGTATGTGGTCGAAGATGAATGACATGCTTGATAGTCAACACTCGGAGATTAGAAAGTCACTTGAGGATTCAAGGAGTCGGCCTCGTATAACTAGTCGTTTGTTCTCATTGTTGCTAGGGGTCGTGTCGACGAAGGCAATAGGAATAATGGAGGAGGAGCTTCAGAGAGGGCTTGGTCTTGGTGTTGGGTTAGAGGAGGGATGTGGACATGTGCTTGAGACAACTCATGGCCTACCTTGTGCATGCAAATTGGTTTATTTGAGTAGGAGAGGTAGGAGGGTCCATGTTGATGATGTTCATGTTTTTTGGAAGACCTTGGTATTTGATAGTGTTGATCAAATGCCGAGAACCGATGATGATGAGTTTGATGGGTTAGTAGTGGAAGCTAGAAACAGTGACCCGGTTCGTCGTAGGTTGGTAGCCGAGAAGATGCGTGACGCCTTACATCCGGAGGACGAGGACGTTTTGCCACCTCCTATTAATGAGAACCCGAAAGGCCGTCCAAAAAAATCCACGACTAGGAACAAGTCGTCTTTCGAGCATAGTCAAAGGAAATATGGGACACCTAGCACCGATGGATCTACTGCTCGTACTCACTTATTTGGGGACTTTCCTCCAGGACCACCAAACGCTCCGTTAGAAAGAAACTACACCGTTGGCCTTTTCTCAACTTGGTCTAAACGATACGGGGTACCGGAGGTGCTTTGGGGCCAGTTCGATGGTTGGGTAGATGTCGGTGACGATGGTCACTGTGGTTACCGGGTTATATCACATGCCCAACGGGGGCAAGAGGGCGACTACCTTCAGATGAGGATGTGGTGTGCCCGAGAGATTAGGAGCGACGACGTCTATAAGAACCTGTTCGGTACTCATCCATCCTCTAGGACTGGTTTGACAGGCTTTGAGATTACATTGAGGCGTGCCGAGTTCTATCTTGAGATCCCATGCGGTACGGAGCATTGGATGTGTTCCGACCACTTACTTGTGTTTGCAACCACCTTCAACTGGACTATATGTGTTATCGGTCATTTCCGTCGCGACAACGGTGAGAAAATTTGGGGGGGTAGTTGTGAGACAATTTTACCACTTAGGGCTTTGGTTCCAGGTCAAAAACCCTTTGGTGTTATGTGGATTGTAAACTACCACAATCATTGGATGCGGTTGCATTCAAGAGGGCCGCAAGATGATGTTGCCATGCCACCACTAGCTCCCGCTTGGCGGACTTATAGACACGAAAGTGTCAGTCATCTCGAAACTTTGTACCAGAGAAATATCGAGAACTGGAACGCTTGCATCGGATCCGCCACGGGAAGAAGTCGGAGACGTAGAAATGAAAGCACCGATGAAGAAGTTGCACGGAAATTGAGTTTCGGTTAAGCACTTTATTAATGGAGTCAAAATGTAATAGTACTTTTGATGAATATTTATGTAATGTTTGTTTTTTTAAATTTACGTTAATTTTTGGTTAAATATAGTTGACGTTGACAATACTCGAATAAAGTTGACATTTATTAATAAAGTACTCGAATAAAGCTGACATAAGTCTTAAAATTACATTACATAGAAGAAACGATTAAAATACCCATGTTGCAAACGAAACCATCATCACCACATTTTTTCATTAAACACACGCAGTCGGTTTTAGTAAGACTAATCAGTGGAGTAATCTGTTGATGAATATTCCTTTGGCTTGAATAACTCCTCCTCCAAGTAGCCGGTATAAATGTGATATATAAAAACAAAACTTCATAATAATTTTTGCAATTTTTTTCCCACTCACATCGCTTCAAGATGACAGTTTCTGAAAATACAAAAACAAAACTTCATAATAATTTTTGCAATTTTTTTGAAAGGAAAAATTAGACAATGGATTAAAAGTAACCATACCTTCTGTTACGTTCCTAGGGTGAATGGAAGGGTTGTTCAGACCGTAAATAGGTCCATGCATTAGTTGAAGCGAAGATAGGGGAGGATTGTGACGACTAATGAAATTATTAAGTACATGATTATTCAAAACAATCATAAGGCGGTCGAATAGTAAGGGAAACTCGTTAACTATCTCGTTAATTTTATTTTGATAATAATTCACTAATTGAATGTTAGTCATCACCATGATTAAAGTGTAGTATAAGAGGAGTAATATATTTTAAGAGTAGAGAGAAGATAGTGAGTTGTGTGGAAATAAATTGTTGGGTAAAGGGTTTAAATAGACAAAATTTTAGGGTTTTCATGTTGTGGCCAATACAACAATAATATAAATAAAAGTAAATAAATCAACAAACCAATAAAAACAAATAACTAATTAAATAAAAGATAAGTCAATACTACATAAAAACCGAAGAAAACAAATACAATGCATAAATATCCGGTACTAGTTACCCTGATCATGGGTATCGTAGTACATGCTCATCTGACTAAACAAAATATCCAACTGCTGCTGCTGCATCTCCGGAGTAGGTAAACGATAGACTTCTGAGAACTGCCTACTAAGTGCAACGGCTACCTCTGGCTCAGCGTGGAAAGGTGGACGCATAAAATGAAGACGGTCCGATGGTGGAAAATAGAATCGGTGAGAAATATCATCGTACCATCTCTCATAGTCTCGAGATACCTCGAAAGGCATCGTAGCTCGTCGAGACCGACTCTTGAAGTTCACCAAGGAAGTCTCGTGGCCCCACATCGTATCGGGCTCCCGACCAAACTCCACATTATAACCGTTCTTTGCTGGACGGTACTCGGTACATGGGATAGGCATAGGCATCGGGATAGTCTGAATGTACCCAAACTGGCGCATACAACGATCAGGCTGGTACGGCTCAACAATGGACTGATATCGAATATAGCCGGAATAGCGAGAATATCTCGCAGAACTCGGCATACGCGTCCAATAAGGCGTCCATCTAACCTGCTCCCTGGTAAACCCGTCCAACCTAACACGCCACATCTGAAAATGGTCAATGTCGCCCTTAAACCGAGGAACGTGCCTCCAAGCATCCACCCGTGGCCTGCCCTCCAAATAATCTCCCCCGTGTGGCCGACACTGGGGGAAGTACTCGTAAATCCATGCCTGCAATAAGGGCAGACACCCACTAACACCGCGAGCCTCCCGTCGCGATGCCATGCCTAGCTGCCGGTACAGATATGCCAAACAAGCGGCACCCCAAGCATACTCTCCAACCTGCTCCAGATCATCAAGTAAGGGTAACAACTGAGCTGACACCCTATCACCAGACTTGTCCACAAACAAAGTCTGTCCCAACAACAATATCAAATAAGCACGTAGGGAGTCCTGCTCAGTCCCTTCCTTGATATGAGCCCTCAAAGCTGACACCAACAAGCCACCACCCTTATATAACGGTGGTGCCACCTCTCCGGGAGGTTTGCCAAAAAAACCTGCCACGGCCCTCTTCAACCCCGCCTCCTCCCTCGAAGAACCGGCAACGGAGGTACCTCGAACAAACACCCTCGTACCAGTAGGCCGGATCCCAAGAATCTCCTCCACATCGTGAAGAGTAATAGTGATCTCCCCGAAAGGCATATGAAAAGTGTTGGTATCCGGCTGCCACCTCTCTATGAAAGCACTAAGAAGGTTCTCATCCAAAGCTGTCGTGCAGCACATCGTCAACCCAGTCAACCAAGTCAGCTGAAACCTCCTAACAACATCAACCGGCACCTCCATGCTCCCTAACCCATCCACATAACTCAGCCTCTCGTAACACTTAATAAAGGACCTAGCCTCCTCGGTCACAATCCAACTACTATATGCCACATGCCCCCCAAAACTGCGTAACACCGATATGTTACGGGGCCCACCAGAAACTGGGTCTCTAAGGAGCCAATCACTATCGCTGCGCGGCTTCTTCCGCGGCTCCCTCTGCGAACCATCATCCAACCTAGAATAGCGACCAAAGGAGTCCCGAGCTAACCTCTGAGACAACGGTACCTCCAATCTCGATAAAGGTACGGACCGCTGAACAATATCCTCCTCGCCCTCAGACTCGGTGTCCACCAAACCCTCGTCAACAATATCATCTTCCGCTTCCTCGTAACCATGAACAATCTGAGGAACACTACCTCCTACCTCCTCCGACCTCTCCATGTCAGAAATACCGCTACTAACGGGATTAGATCTACTACACCGAAAAACAATACGACGCTTTGAAGCCGTGACTCTACGGTTCACCGTACGATCTTCGGGAACCATAACGCTCTTTCCTCGATCACCCATCTGCATTTACACAATTAAAACATGCAAATAAGCGTTAATAATATTCCAAAAACATATTAGCATCGAAATAATTAAATTAATCAACTTAATTAACAAACTAAAAAAAAATTTGGGTTAACCATGGACGGACTTTTAATCAAAAAATTCAAACCATGGTAGGATTTAAATTCTGGAAATCCCACCATGGCTGGACAACTAGATCACACGTCCCACCATGGTGGGATGAAAATTCTGGAATTTCTACCATGGTGGGACGTTGGATCTGGTTGTCCAGCCATGGTGGATTTCCAGAAATTTAATCCCACCATGGTAGGACAACCAAACCACACGTCCCACCATGGTGGAACTTGGGGGAAAATTTTTTTTCCCCCATGGTTGGACGTGTGATTTGGTTGTCCAACCATGGGGGAAAATTTTTTTTTCCTCCAAATTTCAAACTAACAACAAGAAATCGGAATTAAATTTGATAATTTCTATCTTTATACCAATTATTCATACAAATCTATACAAATTACTAACAACAAATTACTAACAACAAATTACTAACAACAAATTACTAACAACAAATTACTAACAAATTGATTTTACAACAAATCTAACAAGAACAAAAAAAACATACTATGAAATAATTATAAACTAACACAAAACAAATTACAACAACTTTATAACAACAAACAAATTAAAACAAACCCAATACAATCTCATACAAATAACAACCTAATAACTACAAGTTTAATTGAAAACAAAAACTAACTAACAACAAACAAATTCTAACAAATTAAACTACAACAATATAACTAGATCTACAAAACAAAACAAAAAAAATAAGAAGAAAAACATACCTTTTGGGGACGGCAGGGGCGGCAGGCACGGTGGTGGGGGACGGCGGGTGGCGGGTCGGCGGCCTACTGGTGGCAGTGGTGGCGGTGGGGGTGTGGGAGAGGGTAAGGTGAGTGTGTTTGGGGTTTTGAATTTGAGAGAGTTTTGTTTTAGAGAGAGAAAGCAAAAGGGCAATTATCGTCTTTTTTATGAAAAACGTCGTCGATGTTTTCTAAAACGTCGTCGATGTTTTACAATCCGGTTTATCATTTGTCCAACACGCACTCCCACCTAAGTTGGGCCCAAAATAAGTAATGAGATTTTAAAATCTTTCAATTTATAAATTATTAAAAGCAAATCTCATATCAATTAGCATTTTCCAAATCTTCTTAATATTGCTCATTCAATATGTTTTAAAGAATCTTTAAATCTTTAAATTTAAATACTTGGGTCCACTAGAATTATCACAATTTTAGGATCTTTTTATTGCTAATAAACATATGAGTGTGCCTGTTGATGCAAACTTACATAATTAAACCACTATTATATACTTCCTCCCTTCAACTCCACTCTACCACTTTCACTTTTATACAATATTCACAACTGATCATATAATTGCAATTTTCTCTCAATATATAAGTAAAAAATATATTCATGTGTGATCTTGTTTGATTCGTAATTTCGAGTACATTATTAATATCTAACTTTTATAATTTTTGCAAATACGTAACTAATGATATTTACAGCGTAAAACACGTCTCGGCAAATGTGAAAAAGTAATATGGTAGAGTAGAGTTGAAGGGAGGAAGTATATTTATAAAAACATGTAGTATATTATTAGCATACTCCTCTCATCCAAAATGATCTTCCCACTTGAATAAAATACTTCTCACATATATTCAAGAAGTTAAAAGATCATTTTGAATGAGAGGGAGTATATATTTATCTTAAAAATTATATTATGTTAATAATTCAAACGAGGGCTTTTCTATATAAGAGAAAATTCTAAAAAATATCGTGCTTTAGCACGGGGTCTATACTAGTTACAAATTAATGAAATAAGGTTAAAAAAAAGTAATACTCACTCCTTTTCTATCATTTCTTCCCTCTTTCCTTTTTGAATAAGTCGGGTTTTCTTCCCTCTTTCCTTTTTTGATTGTGGGGTTGTGTGTTTTGTGTGGTCCAAATTCATTTGTGTGTGGGGTAGTGTGTTTTGTGTGATTTAAATCTATTTTCTTAATTATTGTGCTAATAGAAAGGGGGAGAAATGAGTGAATAGGAAGGAATATAATAGATACACATTATATAAAACGAGTTACTGATAAAAAATTATTACAGTATATGATAAAAATAGGTACGATTGTTATGAAAACATGTACCAAATAAAAGTTACATAAAAATGGTACGATATAAATGGTCTCTCAATAATTTAGTGTAAGACAATCTCTCCAAAGTTTTTGTTATCTTCCTTTTAAAATGGTGAACTAGTGAAACAAATTTTACTTTTTCATTTCTTGCAAACATCACACCTTTTAAATATATTTTTTTGCGAAACATTACCCAAAGTGACTTTCCGTCAAAAAAATTCAACTTTCAGTTGTTGACCTATTTTTGAAGGGGAAATTTAAGAGACTTTTACGGAATCAAGAGGTGGCCACCCGCCACCGGGCCGACCCGGAGGCGAACCGAATTCACCTAGCTCGACCCTAAAGGCCTAAACCGGTCGTTGGGTTGGGGGAGTGTGGTTGATCTATAATTCCCTTTTAAAAGACAATACGAGATAATTTTATAAAAAAAAGATTGAATTAGAAATATTAATAAAATAATCAGCATATTCCGCGCGTTCCGACTCGGAGTTTTTAAAACGGTTTATACAAAATGAAGCGGTTTTCGACCCGGACTCCAAATAAACTCTAATGACTGTTAAAACGACCGTACCGGAGCGTAGATGACGACCAAGGGGTAGACACAAGTATTTGAGCTATCACTTGACGATAAACTTACGAATTGTCATAAATCTTTTCGCGTACCAAACATGCGGCCCAATCATCACTGGGTGGTTGGCGGAAGGTGTAGAACTGAGGTATCTACAGAGCCCCCATTTTGATTGAGGCTTGGACAAGGCAAAAGTCAAAGTATAGCCATCAGGTCAATCGAAGATTACAACCTGACGACTATGGCGACGCGAGGCGGTTCAAGGGGTCTGAACCAAGGACCTGTCGTCGGGAACATTTTAAAGTCTGTCGACCATCGGGGAGGGTCGTTTAAATTCCATTAGACTACGTATAAAAGCTCGCCAGCCATAATAAGGAGTCATACCTGAGGCATCTTCTTATGAGGACTGAGGTTGCGATGTGAGGCTCGCCAGCCGTTGAGTGGAGTGCGTAATTAGGCTCGCCATTTGTCATATGTGAGAATCTGCTTGTCTTTGTCCTCAGGCAAACTCTCGTCGAGGAAACATATATATTGAAAGGAATTTGCGAAACTTGATATATGGAAGACTCTGTCAGGATTGAATCATTCCGGGGAATCTGCTCGGTTGTGGCGAGCAAAATTCTGGTAATAAAAGACGGGCCCACGGATTGTATGTCCGGAAGGTAGGTCATTGCTGGGATGATAACGTCATGTGACGGTTTTGAAGCCTGTCAAGGCGCGGGTATACGAAAGACTCTGTCAAGATCAAATCATTCTGGGGAATCTGCTCGGTTGTGGAGAGCAACATTCTTATGATAAAAGACGGGCCCACGGATTGTATGTCCGAAAGGTGGGTCCTTGCATTGCTTGTTTCTTGTTTGTTTGTTATTTGAGTTGGTTTGAAAATTGACGAACGATCGTCAATTGATGAGTTTTTGAATTGATTTGAAATGTGACGAACGATCGTCAATTAAAAAGTTTTTTGTTTGAATTGATTAGATTTTTGCTAGAGATCGAGGTGGCAGGCGTCAAGCCCCCAACTTACCTTGAGTTGTTTGTTTTTGGTTGTTTTTTTGTTGAGTTGTACATTTTGATTTGTTTTTGTATATGTTGACTTTGTCTTGGGCGAAAGCCCCCAGTTTGGATTTTTGGATTTTGTTTTAGGCGAGAGCCCCAAGTTTTATGTATATATCTTGTTTTGATTGTATTTGATGGCCCGAGTGCCTTTGTTGTTGGGTATTCTTCCCGTTCCTGCAGGTTAGTCTATAAAACAGGTTTGATAGACGACGGTTTCTGCCGCCATGCTGTCAAAAATCACATAGAACTCACATAATAGAGATTACATGATTTACATGTAATATATATTGGTAGCCTAAACTGGCGCAAAACGAAAATGGAGTGTACAAAAAGCGGTTTTATAAAAAGAAATGTATAAGTGTTGAAAGGACCAGACATGTGTAAGTGTTTGAAATGACCAGACATGTGTAAGTGTGCTCATTTAGCGGTAATGTCGATTTGTGTCTTGAAAAGCGAACCCGACAAGGATTAGGAAATCCTAGATGAAGTTAGTTAAGAAACTGACGAGATTTTCCTTTATTATTCTTATCGAATTTCAAATGCAAACGCAGATGTCCTATTTACATTTAAAATAATGATGGGTTGAATCCTGTGAAGGATTGCCTACGTATTCATAATAAAAATGAATTCAAACCTTGTGCATAGTTCGAGAGGGTTGAATAATTGTTCGAAGCAAGAGCTTGTAATGAACTTTGAAAAAAAGGTAGCATGTGTTTTTGACTTGCTCCTAAAGGAAGTAAAATTCCGTTTATTTGATGACATGAGGATATGAGGATATCCAAATGTCAAAATGCAAGAGCATAGTGACATTAATTTTTACAGGTTAAGGGCCGGATTCATTTCGTGACGCAAGAGCGGCACGTGGGTTACGCGGGGCGCGTTTTTTGTTTTTTTTTTTTGTTTTTTGCTTGAGAATTTGAATAAATTTTGCCCTCTTTACAGTAACAAGCTCGGCGAATTCCACAAAACTAATACTATAGAAAGAAAATACTTTTGTGACCGTATAAGCTCAGTGTACATCTATCGAATTCTTATATGCTAAACAAGGGTGATAAAAATGGAATGGAGTGGAAGGTTCTAATGGTGTTAGAAGACACTGGAGATCTGTGTATCTCTCTCAGTCACCTAACTGAATGAAAGGATCGTCCCAAAGGGCATGGAGACATGGTAACTGCGAATTAATTCGTCTGAAATATGCCTATTGGAGGGATTTTGTCTTGTTTGTAATTTTTGACTAGAGAGATTTTTTGATTTTTGACACTTTGAATTAGTATTGATTGACTGGATTCTTTTTGTCTTGTCTCGTGAATTTTTGAAAATGTTTGAGACTTTTGATTTGAAGTCGTTGGACTGTTGTTTGATTTGAAGTCGTTGGACTGTTTTTTTATTTGAAGTCGTTGGACAGTTTTTGTTTTGAAGGTGTTGGACTGTTTTTGATTTGAAGTCCTTGGACTGTTTTTGATTTGGTAGTCGTTCGACTGTTTTTTGATTTGAAGTCGTTGGACTATTTTTTATTTGAAGTCGTCGTTGGACTGTTTTTGTTTTGAAGTCGCTGGACTGTTTTTGATTTGAAGTCGTTGGACTGTTTTTTATTTGAAGTCGTTGTTGGACTGTTGTTTTTTTATAGTCGTTAGACTGTTTTTTTATTTGAAGTCTTTGGACTGTTTTTGATTTGAAGTCGTTTGGACTGTGTTTGATTTGAAGTCGTTGGAGTATTTTTGATTTTGATAGTTTTAGGCACGATTGCACTAAAAATTTGGTTTGACCCTCGGGTGAGCTAGTTTGCTAGCACCCATGGAAAGGGTATTAAAGTTTTTGGCATAGTATGCAATTTGTCTTTATCTGGTAGTCATATGAAATATAGGAATTGACGAATCGGGTAGAAAAATGAAGTCTTCAAACCTATAGGTCACCTTAGAGACACGACGATCAAGGAATTTTCACACCACAAGATATGGAAAAGGTTGTAAACGCACGCCCTTGTTAAGGCTTATTCTAAGAGGTCGAGTGATCTACACTAAAGAGATACGACCTAAAGTATTTTGAGTCTATTCTACTAGTTAAGGGTAAAAAGTAGAACAAGTGACTAATAAAAAGTACATGTGCTCTTTTTTTGTGTTTGACAACTCAAAGAGGACTAGGATGGTCCTATTTATTAACAAATGCTAACATAATGAAGACAAATAGCTCATTCCAGATGTCCTCAATTCTTGTTCCTAGCACAATTAAGTCTTTGAAAGATTTTATGTTCTGGTATATCAGGTGGTTTGGATAAACGGGTCTCAAATTGTCCACGAACGTTTCCACAAGAGTAGCTTCATCTGGATGTTCAACAAGTTGTGTGCTAGTCTTCCTCCACCTACTTAGGAAGGCGGTGAAACCTTTTTTCTCGTTTTGGGTAAGAACCTCTAGAGTACGCATATTGACTTGAATCTTAGCATTGTATGCGTATTGCTTGGCGAACTCAATTGCGGCATCATCCCAGGTTGCAATTTTCTTACGCTTCAGAGAATAGAACCACTGCTTAGGAATGGTGTCGAGAGATGAAGGAAAAATCCTTAGGAACATCTCGGGTTTGATGCCTTTGATAGACATATAATCTTTGAAGGCGCGAATATGATTCAAAGGGTTCTCATGCCCCTTGAACTTTGGGATGTCAGTCATATTGAAGTTGGTTGGCAATTGGGTATTTACCGCTTCATATTTGCGATTATTTTCCTTGTAGATGTCGTCTCCCTTGAGGTACATTAGTTGTTCCTCCAAGTATTGGAGTCGCTTATCAGCTTTAGTAAGAACTGGTGGGGTATTGACTTCTGATTGTCCTAAAAAGGGTGGAATGTTATCATGCACACTAGCATCATGAATGTCTGCAGGAGGAAGCTTGGCTTCTATGGCAATAATTCAGCCTTCAATAGCATTGAGGCGAGCATAAGCTTGGTCCTGACTTGTTTGGATACGGATGAGCGCAACTAGGACTAGATCATTACCATTCTGGTTTTGCTCAGGTTGATGAACACTTGCTTGACTAGTTCCCGGAATCTTGGAAACTGAGGTAAGAGACCGAAGACGGATCAAAACACGATCGACCATTTTAGCACACTTACTCAAAAAGGACTCAACTTGTGAAGTAGGAGTGTGCCACTGTGTTTAAGTGAGTTTTGAAAATGACTAGTTTGAAATGTTTGTCCTAAGCAACCTTAGTGTGTTCGAAGGTGTGATGACTCGAAGTGGAAAATGACTCGACTCGTGAAGTGGGAGTGTGCCACTATGCTAAGGGAGTTTTGAAAATGATTAGTTTTGAAATGTTTGTCCTAGACAACTGTAGTGTGGTTGTGGGAGTAATGACTCGAAGTGGAGAATGACTCGACTTGTGAAGTGGGAGTGTGCCACTGTGCTAAGTGAGTTTTGAAAATGACAAGATTTGAAATGTTTGTCCTAAGCAACCGTAGTGTGGTCGTTGGTGTGATGACTCGAAGTGGAGAAAAGACGATTTTAATTGGACACTTGGACAGAGTTTTGACTCATTTGCGCTACTTCAGGCCATTTGTTTTTAAATGTTTTACCGTTTTGAAAAGGATTTTATTTTGAAGAGTTCGTCATGGTTT
This sequence comes from Heliosperma pusillum, assembly GCA_022085475.1. NCBI lineage: Eukaryota > Viridiplantae > Streptophyta > Magnoliopsida > Caryophyllales > Caryophyllaceae > Heliosperma > Heliosperma pusillum. The sequence goes on from JAIUZE010069066.1 coordinate 44,227, forward strand.
TATTTACAAAATGGTGATCACGTATGGGTTATACACATTTATACATGCATTATAAAAGTATGTTGAGTGCATTTAAAATGGTTTAGGTTTAAAGAGTGGGTTGTCGTACAAAGCAAAACAAACTCAGGGTCTGTGGAGAGGTCCGCGCCAAACATGAGTAAGGTCGGTTCCTAGTCCATTTCCTCGAGTAGTGAAAGCTCTTGATACTAACATGAGTATGTACCGTGGTATGGTTGGCGTCAATCGTTATCCATCCTTAGGCCCAGATAAAAATTTGGACTGTCCAGACAGGACGATTAGTCGAAATGGGTTGGGTTAAGCCTAGGAAAGCCGAATAAAACGACCTAAGAAGGTCGAGTATTGAAATTCGACAACTGTCTTGTACAAACTATTCCCTAACCTAGTTCAAATTTCACCCTGGGTAACACGTAAGTGTATATATCCCCAGAAAAGTCGTCAAACTGTGGTTGATCTATAATTCCCTTTTAAAAGATAATACGAGATAATTTTATAAAAAAGATTGAATTTGAAATATTAATAAAATAATCAAAATATTCCGTCCGCGCGTTCCGACTTGGAGTTTTTAAAACGGTTTATAGAAAATGAAGCGGTTTTTGACCCGGACTCCAAATAAACTCTAATGACTGTTAAAACAACCGTACCAGCGTGTAAAGGACGACCAAGGGGTAGATACAAGTATTTGAGCTATCAATTGACGATAAACTTACGAATTGTCATAAATCGTTTCGCGTACCAAACATGCGGCCCAATCATCACTGGGTGGTTGGCGGAAGGTGTAGAACTAAGGTATCTACAGGGTGCTTGTCGGGCTGGACCATTAAAGTTACACTCATAAAGTAGTGGACAATAATTGACCGGGACGGAGGGAGTATGATGGAAGGAGTACACAGTTTACCAAATATAAGTCCACTCTATAGACATTTAATGAAGAATTTCGTTGATATCCACATTATTTGTCAACTCATAAATCCTAGTTTTGAATGATGTTGAGAACGTGAAAAATAAATTGAGTACATTTTTCATAGATTGAAAGTAATACCCCGCTTACCGCAATTTGTACCTTCGTGAGTCGATTGAGATATAATATTTGAATGAATCTTCTTAACAAGCCGATGCAGGTAGCGTGTTATGAAATGAAATGGAATAGAAAATTCGGGGTTGATTATATATTATACGAAGCATATTGATCTAGAAGAAAGAGTTGGAATCGTTTTACTGAAGGTAACTAGAGTTGGATCCAACATGATCACAATCCTTGCCGAGGCCACCAGGCATGGTAGCCCTCGAGCTAGCGAGCAAAACATTAGACACCTCTTTAGAATGAAGAGTCATACCAATCGAAGGGTTAGGTCAGATCTTCCTAAAAATAGCATCATTTCGTTGCCACCAGATACACCAAACAGCAACAAGAAATTGGGTAATCAAATAGTCGGCCTCTTTATGTTTAGACGGTAAGCTAATCCAATTACATATCCAATTCTCAATAGGAATAACGCAGTCATTATCCGTTCTAATTCCAAGAGGAGAGTATTTCCAGAACCGGGAAACATACTTACAATCCCTGAAAAGGTGAGCCAAAGTTTCCTCAGATGAGTCGTCGCTACAAAGGCTGCAACCTTGTAAAATATCGATCCCCCTCCTTCTGAATTTTGCACCAACCGATAGGGAATGTGTGATAATGTAACACCCCCATACACCATCAAGGTACCTTACAAGGTCCCCTTAGCACACGCGAGCGCTACCATCTTGGTTGCCCGCGGTAGTGAACATCACAACAAGCAATAAAGGAAGCAACACTTTATTAATAATTGTTTAAATACAAATACATGTCTCAAACGCATGGCATACCATCCGACCAACTCCAATCAATAACAAAATAATAATGAATGTTTAACAACTAAGACTTCAAGTGATGCGGAAGCTAGACTCTTAAGTGATCTCATCCTCTTTAATTTCCCGTCATGCTCTAAGGATTACCTGCGATCACCTGCTCACCATCTCCCAATGGATCACAACAGTTTTGTAAAACAGTAACATGGTCAGTAAATGTGACTATCGATCAATGCACAAGCAAAAGTACAAGGGATCAGAGAAACCAGGAGGGCCACCACAGCGGACACACCCGTAGGCTCAGGTTACCATCCTGCCTTACAAAACCACCTATTGACCTTGGACCGCAGCCACAGGCGTCGAAAGCCCCTCTCACCGCAGCGAGAGAACCCGGATCATTAATGTGCACATCCCCACGTGGCGGGATAACCACGGGGGCGAACTCGGGGCGTGACCTGTCTCCCAACAGGATCACTAATCACAAGTAACCAGTAACATAATAACCATGAAATCGACAAACTCCCCAAACCCGAACTCCAACATCTTCATCATCTATCACAAAAAATATCATATAACATCTCATAGCATCGATTAATAACATAATACTGAGTAGGGAAACCCTACCTTATCAAGATCCACGAAAAGCACTAGTGATTAGAAGTGTTCCTAACGAAGTCCCCTCCTAAAGCAATTAACATTCATTCAATCAATACAAGTTAATTCCTTTTCCCCCAATTCAATTACGACTATCAATATAATCACAATCAAAGCATAAGTATGAATACTTACCACAGAAATCGATCTGGGCAAAGGAACAAGCGATCCGGCACGAGATAATCAAAGGTTCAATGAGTGTTGTTAGAGAGTTTAAGAGTTTAGGTTTTATGATTAGGAAGCGTAAAAGTGAATTATGATTTTAATCCCTCCTATTAATCCTTTAATTAACCGTGCGAACCGATCCTGAAAACCATCGTAATCGGTTGAGTACGATATGTACTCGATCGAGTACCACTCACTCGGTCGAGTGCCAAAGTTACTCGGTCGAGTACACAAGATCAGAATCACTCAAAAGACACCAGCCAAATTCACTTGGTCGAGTAGACTATACTCGGCCGAGTACCTCATGTACTCGGTCGAGTAAGCCCTGTCGGGTCCCCTACACATAAGAATACGAAGTATTACAGTCTTCCCCCCTTTAACTTCGTCCTCGATGTTCACAACTCATACTCCTACCAAAAGACACCCTACCAACAACAACATAGGGCTCAACACCACAACACATATGGTAAACATATGTCACAACAACACAACATCACCTATGACACAAGGACTCTACCAATCACATATCACCTCGCAACAAACCAACACCAAGTCTCCAACAAACAAATAAGACTGATAAGAAAGTAAAAGTCTTACAAACTTAATACAGGTTATTACATTCTTCCCTCCTTAAAATGAACTTCGTCCCCGAAGTTCAAACCCTCATTTCCAACAAGAGAAACCAAGCAGTCATGCGAGCACTAGCACCTCCAAATATCAAGGGTACCCTAAAGACTGTCACCATCTGATACAACATCATAACCCTAAGTTCCAATAATACATACATCAACAAGACATCCGAGCTTACACCATCAAATGTCGCTATCCAAATTTTCACCTCTTAAAGATATCATTAACCAACCCACCACACCAGTACTCCAACTTTTAACAACACTTGCCAACACTCTTCTTTGAACAATATTGCAACACTCACCAATCATATCAAATTCAACCTCTCAACAAGACATAGCACTTGATCCACCATACAAAATAGTTCTATTCTTTCACATAACTCCAAGACCGAACATCACCGAATAACTAATACCACAGCTCAACATCTATAACTATAAGAATACCCCAACACCATACTTATTGCCAATCCTCTTAACTTACTAATAAACAAATATTCTCTCTAAATATTCCACAAAACACAGTCACGACAAAGAGACAACTCGCTCTCCTCAAATGCTGCTACGCCCTCTAATCCCACTCATCATTAACTTCTACCTATTTACTTAATTGCCATTTTCCCGTCTTACCCAAAATCGCTTAATACTCCAATACCACCACTGCCAATCATACGACAACTCCAAGCACCATTCATTTTTCACATTACCTATAATCCACCCAGAAATTCTCAATATGAAACATTAGATCCATCATTTACCACGATTACTCATAACATTCTTCTGAATTCTCGCTTTATCTCAACCACATAACACTCAACCATTATACGCTCTAACACCATATCCCCAAAAATTCCTCCAAACGACAATGAATCATTGACTACCTCAATCACACCATAATTATATTTCTCGACCTCCTCACATCCACCAAGTCAAAACATCCAAATTTATATACGGAACCACCCCATCAATCAAGCCACTCGACCCAAAGTCTAAAAGGAACAAGGGACCCAAACGATAATGACTAACACCCCTGATTTTCGGCTAAAATAAAATTCACATTACGTACAAAATTTGCCGGAATACAAGGATATAATTATAATTAATATACAAAGTTTCTGTTACAAATTCTTTTTAAAACAAAATAGTAAAAAATATATTAGAAA
>JAIUZE010069067.1:0-55344 GCA_022085475.1 Heliosperma pusillum
TACCCTTTTCCCACTCATTTTCTCTCATTTTCACATCCTCCAATCTCTCTCATAAATTCTCTAAAATAAAACCCAAAAAAAAAACCACCCAAAAATCCCTTCCACCGGAGACCACCACCCCCATCACCCTAACTCACCTACACAGCCACCTCCACCCGCCACCACCCACCACCGCCTCTTCCCGTCCCCTCCCACCACCGGACACCACCACGACAACCACCTCCACTCCCCCTTTTCCGCGCCACCCCCACGCTCCTTCCACCAACTGCTACCCCCACCACCCCCGCACCGACGAGCCCCACCTGCCGCCACCACCACCGCACCGACGAGCCCCACCCCTGTGCTTCCTGCCGCCTCCCCCACCATCAACCACCGACCCCCGCCTCCCCTTGCCCGCCTCCTGCCGCCTCCCCCTGTGCTTCCTCTTCCCCCTCCTCCTACCACCGTCAACAACCTACTACACAACCACCCCAAGTTTCAGATCTGGAAAAAATAGATCTGGTTTTTTAAAATTTCATATGTATTTTTAAATTTTATATATATTGTTTTTTTTAGATCTCCTTTATTTCTTTCCGGATTCATTTTTTTTAGATCTTTTTCTTTATACTCGTGATACGTTTTTTTATTATTGGTGGTTGAAGTTACACCATTATTAGCTAAAGTTACACTATTACTGGTTAAAGTGTTCTTTTATGTTCTTTTTACTTTCTAGATCTAATTTTTTTAATTATATCTTGATTTTTTTATGGTATTTTACTTTTCCAAATCTGTTTTTTTTGTTATGTTCTTTTGAGATCTTTTTTAAATTTTTCAAATTTCTTATGTTTTTTATTGTAATTTTAGATCTTGTTTTTTTTTTACTGTTAAAGACTGAAGTTGTGACACCCTCAAATTTGCGGAAAGAAAAAAATTATTTAAATACATAATGAAGGTGTCTGAAATAAAAAGGGTCATTACAAAACGGAAATAATATTCTACAAAAGAAATATACAAGACGGGAGACATATCTCCCGTCTAAATACGGAAATGAAAGAGTGTATAATAATATACAATCTAAGAACCGAATATAGGTCCAAGGTAATACTTCGCTCGCTAGCTCGTCAATGTACCCAATGTATGCATTCACCACCTGTTCGACCGCATTAAATATAAACACGGAAGCCACAGTCAGTGGGGAGTAACTCCGAGTCCTCCCAGCCACGAAATGTCGAGTTTGATGAAACATGAATAACATACAAGCAATGTATATGGAAAATACAAAACTTAAACATATATGATATGCTTTTCATGTTATGAAACAGATAACTAACAAATAACCTAGCATGTGAAAGCTATCAGGTGAAACCGATAATAAACTATGACTCGAGGTAGGGAAGCTGGTATGCTAGCTCAGAGGTTCCTCTCAGAAACATGGCCGTGATACACTCAAACCCTAATCAACACGTAATCATGTGAATCAGTTAACAATCGGTAATCCAAACTCTATCAATCTTAGCCGGCTTGCATCTCACCTTTTAGAACTCATAGAATCATACAAACATGAAAAAGACCAATACCTCTAAAAACAGGCAAAGTCTTGGGCAGTCAATAGACGATTCTTGTAAACTCGAGGCTTATACCACAAGGTAGGAAAACATCTAGTCCTAGACATGATAGACTAGGGACAACAGCTATTCCATTCCCCGTCCCATGACATAACCGTCTATGAGAAACTCTACTAGGCGACCCCCTAAGCAGAGATGGCTAGTACTTAAGCTGGCTCCTTCCCAAAGCGGAACTCTTAGGATGCCATGCCCCGACTTGGATATAAACCCACCAAGCCGGGACACAAAAGCTATCGACGGTGAACATATACTCGTTAAAGACAGTACCTGCCTATCAATGTCATGGTCCAAGCTACTCATTTAGAATTAGCATGGTCAAGACGCCATTTACTCATAATTCTCTATGGGCACTTAGTCAACACGACACCAACCATATAATTAAACAGTCACAGGAAAAACATCCTATCATGTGACTAATTGCAGATAAATAATAATCAAATATCATATCGCCTCATATCTACTCAGGCTAATTCAATAATTAAATACAACCTTACTTGAAGACAAATCCCCGACCCGAGTCCCGCGACGGGTCATCAGTCAAATCGGGGCTGACTAGATCTTAGTTTGACCAACCCGTTGGATCAAACCGGCTAGAAACAGAGTCTTTATCACATAGACATAAAATCAACATATTCATTACATGTTATTTTATTACTACTTCTAACATGTGAATTATCATAGTATACCCAAAAACCCGTTTGACTTAAATGATAACAAATTAAACTACGACCTCATCTTATAATTTCTAACATGTGAGAAATAATAATTTAATGAAAAACCTTTTTAATTAAATATTTTACTTATTAATATTTCTCGCTTGCTAATTATTACAAAACGCGATAAAAATGACGATAACTCAAAAACCGTCACAAGTCCAAAAGTGGGACCCACGGGCTGAGTTGGGCCGGACCCCACATGGGCCTGGATGGGCCCCACGGCCTGTTTGGGCTGTTTTGGTTTATTTTTCCAACTTTACTAAAACCGTTTTCCTAATATTTCCCGCATGCTTTAACATAATTAAGACTCGTCAAAACAACAATTAAACAATCAAACATCGACACAACCCAAAGACCAAAACCCGGACCCACCATGGACCAACCCAGACCGGGTCTGAACCGGCCTGGACCGGTCTGGTTTGGTCCGGTTCACCCTCCCCCTAAAACCGGTTCACCAACAAACAACACCCAAAATATTTCCAACATGTTTTAATCATCAAACAACCATTTTAACAATCATCCTTACAAAAATCATAATTATAACAAATCATCAAAATGTCAAGAACACTTAACTTGTTACAAATTCATACAAAATCATAAAAATCATAACTTATGGAAAATCATCAAAATTCATCAAGAACCCTAAACATATTATAAATTCATACAAATCATAAAAATCATAACTTATGGAAAATCATCAAAATTTACCAAGAACACTAAACCTATTATAAATTCATACAAAATCATAAAAATCATAACTTATGGAAAATCATCAAAATTCACCAAGAACACTAAACATATTAAAATTTCCACACAACCTAAAAATCATAACTTTATGGAAAATCATAAAAATTCATACAACATACTAAAAACAACTCCTTATCATATTACTACCAAAAATTCCATAAATCATAAAAACATGAACTAAAACAAAGATGAACCAAAAACTAAAGAAACAAAGGCTAAAGCTAAGTTACTAACTAAAACTATAAAAACCATAACATGAACCAAAACAAAAGGTATGTAACATCTATTCGTCGAGTAACTCGGAATCGTTACCTTAGCTAGAAAAATCAATTAGCACCAAAATAAGAAGTATAAACTAAGAAACCCGTCTTCTAATCTCCCCCTAATATATACGAGTCACCAAACTCGTCTTCAAAATCTTCCCCTATAAGAAATGACAAGAAAAACATTATTAGAAGTAAAAAATAGATTTTCCATAATTAAAGTGTTGAAAACGATTTTGACGGAATTGAAAATAAACCGTACTTGAAGATGGGGAGCGAAGAGAGATTCTAGAATTAATTTTGAACGGATTTTATTAAGAATTGAAAGATTTTATGAAGGTTTTGCTCAAGAACGATGATGAACAATTGAGAACAACCGAAGCCCCCTGAAGAAAACCGATTAAAGAAAGTGATTATTTTTGATTCTTTATATTTGATTTGTGTAAGATGAAAAGTTGTTTGTGAGCAATGATGGTGTTGGGTGAGCCGTGTAGTTATACAGGCAAATATCACTACAACAATGTCCGGACCCCGCTTTAGGAAATTGTTGTTTACTTAATTGACTCGCGTTAATAATTCTTTTAATGTAACGATTGAATAATAACTTACCATAAAGTCTATACCACGAAATATCAAGAGATTAATGTTATTAACACACAAGAAAGACAAATATCTACGTCCTATTCGAGAACTTATGAGCCGTGTGAAAGTGATGAGAAGCCGGATTCTATTTCGCTCGTTTGCGTAAATTTTTTTCGTTAACTTATCGATAAAAGTGAAAATAATATCTAGAGATTATGATTATTATCAAAAGAAATGAAAATATCAAGGTCCTATTAGAGGAGAGGTTGGAGCAACGTGTGGATATGATCTTGTCGGGTCTGTTTCGCTCATTTGTGAATCTTCTCCGTTGACGGAAACAATCGATAAAGTACCAAATATCTAAGATATTTGTATTAGTTTAATCGAATCAATTAAAATATCCTATTGTGAGTGGGAAACGATGACATGGGCGTGTGACTCATGCCAAAGTCGAGTTTCGATTTTGTTACGGGATTTACGATGAGTCGGGAATAGTTAAATGACGTTCGGTTAAAACCGTAAACGTTATTCTTTAACTTCCGAATAAATTCAAAATAATTATATTAAATTATGATAAATCTTAATAAATCTAAATAAAAATAAATCAAAAATATTATTTTTTTAAATAAAATTTCGGTCCTCAAACTTATGAGGCGAGTCGGGAAAAAGTCAACGGAAGTCAAAGTTGACTGAAAAGTCGAGAAAAGTAGAAGATGACTTAAAAGTCAAGAAAAGTTTAGGACGACTTAAAAGTCAAGAAAAAGTCAATGACGACTTTAAAAAGTCAAGGAAAAGTCAAAGACGACTTAAAAGTCAAGAAAAGTCAAAGATGACTAAAAACGGTCTTTTCATGGAATCCCTCAAAAATTCCAAATACGAACGCGGAATTTCAAAATACGACTCGGAACAAAAATTCCTATTTTAAAAACTTAAGTTCTACTGAAAAGTGTTAGTAAATATTTTTACTAGAAAAATCGGGTATATTTCGGGTTGTTACATCTTGGGTGCAAAAAGAAGAAGACCTTCTACTTTGGAGGTTGTTTTATGGAGGATCATCCACTAATAATATGCTCAAGAACAATAAGAAAATAGTTTCTTATTGTGCCCATTTATACCGAAATTCCAATGTAAGGAAATTTCATCTTATCTTTATATTTTTGCTTTTATATTTGCATGCATGATAACTCGATCCTAAATCATTAAGTTAATGTAATTTAATGAACTAATTAGAGGAGTCAAAGTAGAGGAGTCAAAGTAGAGGTCTAGGATTTTCAACAAGCTCATTAAGATTAGTAGCCAAGTCCATTTCTTGCTGAATTAACTCCATATCTCCTAGTTTATCTATCAACATCTGCTGTAAATGATCCAACACTATGCTAGCAATATTTGTATTGTTCTAAATATCATAGAAGCAACTCTTATTAAGACATTTAAGCACAAGTTTGAGAGCTTTAAGTTTCTTCACTGCTTTAAACATCTGAGTGTCAAAATAATGTTCTCTCCAAACATTCTTAACCGTCAACACTATCCTTATTGGTATATGCAGTTCCTCACATGTTAAAGTATGTGAAGCTCTCCTTCCACCTATCTCATCTCTTCTATCCAATGTAGTGCATGGACAGTTATCAAAGAGACCCTTAGGGTGAAAGTGAGCTACATAATCTCCAAAACATATATATTTACTCATGATTACCCATTGCCCTATCAAGCCTACTTTAAAACATTTCATTAAACTCTTGTTTGTTGGACCAAGTAAATAATCCTCCAGTGGCTATAATATCATCCATGCAACACAACGAGACACAATCTTGGAAGTGTTTCATCTCTACCTCAGTAGTGTTCCTCCTAATCACTCTACAAGGGACATGACAGTATTGAAATCCCCCCGCCATAGCCAAGGGTTATTAAAGTTAGTAGCCACCTTCTTCAGAAACATCCACAAGTCAACCCTCTCCTTAAGTCCATTAAACGCATAAATCATAGTTAAATAAAACTTCTCACCCTCATGTTTTCATTGAACTAACATATGCATATGTTGGGCATTATAAGATAAGAATTGAATGTCAAAAACAAACGGGTTTTCATAGAACCCAAATTCTCCCTCTCCTTTATGCCACCTATAGTTAATGGAAATACTACATCCTTCACAAAGAGAGGTCTCTTTCTTAAGCAAACTAATAGGATTAATCTTAGTTTCAGGTAATTCAAAACGACCAACCCCATGATTGTGCATAAATCATTTCACCACATCCTGCTTATTCAGGTCATTTAGACTCCTAACAATCCAGAAACCAATTCTATGCATTGACACTAGTATCTGGCGGGTCTTTTCCACTCTGCTCAACTCTTCCTCCTAGAGTAACTGTGTTATTCAAGGCATCCATCAATGTGTATTGACTAAATTTCTCTTATATTTCACTTCCACCATACCATCGTGTCTATTTAACCTTATGATTTGTTTAGCTGGTGCAGGTCTAACATATAATACCCGCAAAATTAGCGATTAGATTTTTTTTAAATCATTTTTAATACCATTTACTTAGCTTTAATTTAAACTTAAACTAGGAATTTAATTATTGGGTAGAATACGTGACTTTTTCGTCCGTTGCAAGTCCATAAATGAAATTTACTCAGAAATCCAAGTAGGTAAAGTCCCACGTTGAATGTTGGGCCTTCTAGTTTCATACTACCAAAACTAAACCCATTAAACCTCCCCTCCTTCCTCATTTTCAGCAAACGCCCATCACATTTATGCCACTCACTTAAACCCTAAACTCCAGTGAAGCTCCACAACGTGTTAAACTTCAAATCTACATAAGTCCTTTATCTCTTTCTAAATCCCTCTAATTTTTAGTCCATTCTTCCCCTTTCCTTCTTATCTATCTTTCTAGGTAAGAAATATGATAATTTGATTCATGCTTCTTTTTACCCATCTTTCTCAATGACGAGTTTTCCTCATCTTTTTATGCTAATATGTCTGTGGAGACTTGGACGTTCCGGATTTGATTATTTCTTGATAGAAGAGGAGCTTGAGGAACCAAGAGCAAGCGGTAATGTTGAGAGGCTACTCGACATCACATTTGTATGTGTTTTCTATGTGTTTTTGGGTAGTGTTTATGATAAAGATGAAGTATTAGTTAGTTCTTGACATGAATTAATGTTCTTATAAAGATAAAGTTTCACTTTGTTACGTTTCAAAAATGCCATCTTTTCTTAAATATTGATTTCGTCCCAAAGGTTGGATTTTTACTTCTTCCGGAAGAAGCTATGACGACCGGAGTAATAGTTCCATCATTTAGAAGAAAATCAGAAGCTTAGAAGACGCAAAATAAGGGAATGTTGACAGGTTACTCGATATCACATCTTTATGTGTTTTAAATAATGAATTAGTAACCAAATAGGGATGATTATGCAAATTTCATGTTGTTGGATGCATTATGCGAAAGTTATGTTGGATAAACTATTAACCTTGTTTTGTATAACATGTTTATATTTTCATATCTCATCTTTGTGGTTACTTTGAATTGGATGTGTCTAAACATGTTTAAATTGGTGCTTAATTACTTTCTCCTTATGCATAAAATCGTTAGAACGAGCTAAGGAATGAAAGCCGCTTCAAACAAGTCGTCACATACCCGTCCCTAGACTCATCCCAACTGGAACAAGGGCCATACCGGCCGGGACAAGCTCCATCCCGAGCAGGATAGACCACATGCCAGCCTTCTCTCTCTTGCAATGCCCGAACCGGCCGGGACATGCTTGGTCTCGACCGGGACGAGCCCCATGCTGGCCGGGACAAATTTGGTCCCGACCGGGACGGACCCCTACAGGATCCCAAAAGTTTCAAAAACATTGACACATAGGTCAGCGTCATAAAAATATGCGGTTTAGGCTTTTTAATCTCTTTAATCGAAGCTCGTATGAGTAAATGGCGTCCGTTTTACTATATTGAGTTTAAGAATGAATAGGACATATAAATGTGGATTGCTTATACTATTATACTTATCTTGACAACATATCTATCATTTTAGATTCACTCACATGTTTACATATGTATTAATATTATCGTCAAATGTTTAGTTAGCGGTTTCAAAGTATGAATTGGCCATGTTTAACATGTTTATCATTATATTGCATTTTCTATGTCGTAATCACATGTCTTAGTTAAATAAGTCTCGTATACCTTGTGTAATCCGTAGAGTTCTGTTTGATTTGATAATATTGAGCTCTTATTCCCCTTTTGTACATTTATACTCGTTAGAATTTATGTCGGAGCGATAGAGGTACATTCCATTGTTGTGAGTGGGGATATGACGACGTTTTTAGGAGGCGAACACAATGCATTGATCGACCCGGCTATAAAATGTTGTATCCTTGCGAGGTGGCGTCATTGCATGCATGTAGCGTATTCGCTTGTTCACATTGACCTTGTCTTTCGCGTAGTTTAGCCGGAAGATAACACTTGTGCTCTTTCCGCCTCTTTCGCGTAGTTTAGCCGAATTTGGGGTACTCAACGTCCTTTGAGTTGATCGAGTCTTTGATGCGAAATTTGCATCGCATGTCGAATCGGGAACACGTTTTGGCCCGAGAGTCTGGCCAGGTTTAGACTAAGACCGTATTATTATCGCCGTCCTATCGGGAGGATATGAGTGTTTCATGTACGAAATTTTTATCGTATACGGTTGAAGGAAATGTTTATCCCGTAAGAGTGTGTTTGATCATATGTTGGATGGTATACTTGAATATTATGTGCCTATCATTAATTTGCTTGTTGCGCCCCTAACCTTTGCAAGCATATGGTGACTAATGGTGAGATGCAAGGCCTTAGTAATTCATATGGTTACCAAGGGGAGTCTTCCCCGAGTCTTTGTTACTTGATGATGATATGATTGATGATTCACATGCTTATATTTTCTATTATGTAATGCTATTCTTCTATCTAGCATGATATACATGTATGCATGATGAAATATGATTTTATGCTTGTTTATGTGTGATTTGATGTGATATGGCTGGGAGAACCCCGAGTCACTCCTCACTGACTGTGACATTCATGTTTCCTAAATGAACATCTTGCAGGTTAGTGTTGCATGTGGTATGGCGAGTGAGCTAGCGAGCGTTGTACTGACAGTGATTCACCCTTAGCGTTGTAGTTTACATTAGTTTGTTATCTTAATTGTGTTTTTATCAAGGGATCGGGATACCTTGTATTTATTTAAGTACCATTTGTATAAACGATTTATTAAACTAAGTTTGGGGTTTATAATATAGTGACATTCGCGGTTTTACCTTTAAAGTTTTTTAAAATCTCGTATTTTCGGTGCAAAACTATGTGTTTATTTTATTGTGAAATCGCGGGGTGTCACAGTTGGTATCAAGTTATAACGCTTACGATGCACATTCGTGCAACCCTACCTTAATTAACTTGGCCAATGAATAATTAATGAGACATGGGTAGTCTTAAGGACCTAAGTTTGTGGTCTTTAGGGTGCTTGATGTTTGTTAGGTTCTAACTTGTTTCTTGATTGTGTTGAGGTGGACCATGTGTTAGCAAGAAGAAGTATCCTTTGCCGAAAATTGAAGATTGACGAGCCTATTTGATTTGTATTTCTTCCTCATGTGACCTTTTGTGGATACCCTACCCTTTTGTTTGTGGTATATTAGCCTTAGTCGGAAGAATTTTGGACTTTGTGGAATGTTAGTGTTGGTTAGAATGAACTTGGGATTTGAGGAAAATAGTGTGGATCTAAGTTCAACCCATAGTGGTGAGTGGTTGTATCCTTCAGAAAAGTGTGCTAACATATGTTTGATGATTTTAGTGCATAGGTACTTGAAAGTTTGTGTGATTGATTTCTTGAAATTGATGGTGTAAGGTTGAACAATTTGTCTAGGACCTTTAAGCTTGTTGGTGACTCGATATTTTGGACTTATGAGTTTGATAATATTGGGATTGTCTATGTGGGAATTTAGTAGAAGTGAGACGCTTTGAATGATTTTTGGAGGTGTAAAATGCATTTGAGGCTATATGATATCATATAGTGCTATTGTGTGATTTTGGTATAGGCTTGATGGAAAATTATTTTGCTCTAATTCTTGTGTTCAAGTTATGACCTTGACTTATGGTATCGGAGACTCTTTTGAAATAGTAAATCGGCATGGTAGGTTAAACTATGTGCCTTGAGGATTATAGATATGAGTGAGATTCAATGCATGGGCTATGATGAAAATGCCTTGGGACGTTAATGGTGATGTTCGATTTGGTGTTATACTTTGATAATAGTGAGCTGGTGGACTATAGGAGTTCAAAAGAACCTAGTATAGAGAAGTCTTTGTTGGTCTATCAATTTTTGGGATTTTTTTAGGGTGTGTTGGAGATTGGAGTTAAAAGAATGTTATTATTCTAGCGTTGCAATTCCGCTTTTAGGACTCCGTGTTATGTGTAAGGATGGATAATTGGAAAGTAATAGATATTTCGAATTTAGGTAAATTTTGTGGATTAAACCATACATTTTCCATCATACCTTTATACCTTTACTTTTCCTTTCGGGTAAATTTTGCTATGCTTGATCCCTAGGAAAATGTTCTCTTATCTTCTCCTTTGTTTGGCTATCTTCATAGCTCTAGTATCTATCCAATTCTTTCTTTTGGCTTCCTACCTATAGCGCTCCTCTAATTTTCGACCCATCTTAGCGCGTTCGTCTTTTCCTCGAAATTTCCTATTGTTTCCAGTTTCATGGTTGCATTGTCTTTCCTCTTGTGAGGTAGTTGGCTTGTTAGCTAGTGTAAAACGTTAGTGATGTGTGTTTCGAGGATTCTTGAGATATGGTACCTACCCGTTTAATCGAGCTAGTTTTGTGTTGAATTTGACCATATATAAGATTTTGAGTTAAATCTTAGGATGAATATGTTGGTGGTAATGTACTCTCTTGGTGGCTTTAGATTTTCAGCTTGATGTTGTAGTGCTATTTTAAGAATCGAGTTTATCGTGATAATAGTTCGTTGTTGTTGGGTATTATAATAGTTCCCTTAAAGATTATTGGGGAATTAAATGTCTCTGAATGTTGGATTTTAAAATAGACTTTGCTTTACGGTAATTAGGATTGGTGACCATCATTTGAGGAATATTTTTATAAGAGGAGATCGATGCATTTTTAGTTTTAGAGAAGCTAGATGATTTGAATAGTTGTCTCGTTGTCATGTTTTTGGCAATATTTATGGCTTGCAATTGGTAATTCTTCTGTCTCGAGGTATTATAGTTTGGGATTGGGAAATGTTCATAGTAAACTTTGGATAGTGAGTATTTTGCTGTTATGATTTTGAAACATAGAATGATAAACCCATTTATCTTATGGTTGGTAGTAATTATGGTGTGCTAAATATGATTATTTCTATTTGTGGTTTGAGATAGAGTAATGATTGAATTAAGTATGTTAAAGTATGTTAAAGAATATTTCATTTGGATTATTGATTGTGGAATTTTCCTTATCGATAGACCTTAGTTGTTGCTAGTTGGATATTAGATATTTGGGTTAGTGGCTTTAGTCTTGTGATTGTGAAGAAGGTCTGTGAAATCTAATGATTGGAATAAATAAGGTGTAACTGAGGTGAGTTACATCCTTTCGAGGGATAACTTATTAGTAAAGTTTGTGATGTCGATGTAAGGAAGTTCTTTGCATTGCTGGGTTATAAGATAGGTTTGTGAAGTTCCCCGAGAAGTCGACCCGAATGACTTTGGCATTTGGAGTAGAGTGTTTAGGTTTCCCTCCTGCAGAGGTTTTCTCTCCCTTAAGCGTAAACTTTATCGCCCATTCCTCTTTTATCCATCTTGATAAGCTTTCCTTTGGGAATAAAATATATCTATGTTTATCATTCCCCTATCGTCACCCTTCCAGTTGATTCTTTGTCGAATTGTTACTCTTAGGACCTCCTCATTCATTCTACTATTTCTTATTCGACAAGCCTTTTGTTGATATTTAATCTTGTCGTCGCTATAATGTGATGCTTGTGGATATTTTTGCCGACTCTATGGTGACCTTTTTATCTCTAAGCGGTCGATTTATTTCATTTTTGCTTGTTGTGTGTACATTTTATTACCATGATTTGTGATTGTGATGCTCAGGTCGCTTTATGTGAGTGCAATGTCTAGCTGTCTTGAGTTTATACTTTGGGAGATTTTCCAAATTTTTATATTGTATTTCCAATTTATCCTTTTCAAGAGGTTTAAAAATGGATTTTTCTACTTTCATTTTGTGAAAATGGATTTCTTTTGCTTTCATTTTTGGATTTTGCGTTTAGTTGGATGCTTGGACTTGTTATTGGAGACGTCTGGTGACTAGTCCCGCACTTGCTAACGCTTGTCTTGATTTCCGATTTCACTATTTTCACTTTGATTTGATTTGATTTGGATAATTAGAGTTCTTGTTTGCGATGGGCACTCTTTTAATCCATGTATAAGGTTTCATACTTATGAAAACACTTCTTAAACCATCTTGGGGAAGAGCCTCGTTTTCTAAATGTCATTCCTTGTAAAAGTTTTTCGTGTCGATTTTCAAAACCGATTTTGTCCCTGTGACTTTTGTTTTCTACTCTCAAGTTTCGAGAAAGAAACTTTTTAAAAGGAGGGGTGATTGTAACACCCATGATTTTATAATAATAGGTGGTTATTATAGTCGTTAATTTTATAAAATTATATTTTACTTTTGTTGGTTAAAATCTTTCAAATCGATAATTTATGATTTCGCAGCTTTAAATTAATATTAAATTGAATTTAGTTTAGTTGGGTAGAAACCGTCGCATTTCAGCCCGTTTTATGTTTGTAATCGGGTTCTACTCAAAATTCCAAATGGGGCAAACCTCACCTTGAGTTTTGGGCGTTATATTATCCATATTTCTCAAATCCAACCCATTTTCTATCGCCCTCTCCCTTAAATTTTTCAGCATCACCTTCTTCCCTTTAAACCCTAACCTCCATTAAAACTCTTCTTTCTCTCAAAACTTCAAACCTCCATATCTCTCTCCTCTCTCAACCAAATCCTTTAATTTTTATATCAATCTTCTTCCCTCTTCTTCCTCTTCTTTTATATGTAATAAAGTTTCACTTTTGTTAACTTTCAAAAATGTCAACTTTTCTTAGAAATAGATTTCGTCCCAAAGGTTGGATTTTTTACTTCTCCCAGACGAAGCTATGAAGACCGGAGAAGAGTTTCATCATTTAGAAGAAAATTGGAACCTTCGAACACGTAAAATAAGGTAATGTTGACGGGTGAATCGATATGACATCTTTATGTGTTTTAAATAATGAATTAGTAACCAAATAGGGATGACTATGACAATTTCATGTTGTTGGATGCTTTATGGGGAAGTTATGTTGGATAAAGTATTAACCTTGTCTTGAAAAACATGTTTATATGTTCATATCTCATCTTTGTGGTAACTTTGAATTGGATGTGTCTAAACATGTTGAAATTGGTGCTTAATTACTTTCTCCTTGTGCATAAAATCGTTGGAACGAGCTAAGGAACGAAACCCGCTTCAAAAAAGTCGTCCCATGCACCTCCCTAGACTCGTCCCAATTGGAACAAGGGCCATACCGGCCAGGACAAGTTCCATCGCTAACGGGACAGACCACAGGCCAGCCTTTCCCCTCTCCCCATGTCTGAACTGACTGGGACAAGCTTGGTCTTGACCAGGACGAGCCCCGTGCCGGCCGGGACGGATTTGGTCCCGACTGGTAAATACCCAAGGACCCAAAAAGTTTATAAAAAGTTGACAAATAGGTTGGCGTCGGAAAAAATATGCGGTTTAGGCGTTTCAATCGCCTTAATCGGAGTTCGTATGAGTAAATAGCGTCTGTTTTACTATTTTGAGTTTTTGAATGAATATGACATTTAGAAGTGGATTGCTTATACTATTATTCTTATCTTGCCGACATAGCTATCATGTTAGATTCACTCACATGTTTACATATGTATATATATTACCGTCACATGTTTAGTTAGCGGTTTTGAAAGTATGAATTGGCCATGTTTAAGATGTTTAGCATTATATCGCATTTTCTATGTCGTAATCACATGTCTTAGCCAAATAAGTCTCGTATACCTTGTGTAGTCCGTTGAATCTTGTTTGATTGGATGATATTGAGCTCTCATTCCCCATTTGCACCTTTATGTCAGAGCGATAGAGGTACATTCCATTGTTGTGAGTTGGGATATGACAACGTTGTTAGGAAAAGAACGCAATGCGTTGATCGACCTAGACGTCAAATGTTGTATCCTTGCGAGGTGGTATCATTACATGTAGCGTACTCGCTTGTACACTTTTACCTTGTCGTTCACGTAGTTTAGCCGGAAGATAATACTTGTGCTCTTTCCGCCTCTTTCGCGTAGTTTAGCCGAATTCGAGGTACTCTGTAACAACCCGAAAAGTACCCAATTTTTCTAGTAAAGATGTTTTACGAATACTTTTCAGCAAAGTTAAGTTTTAAAATAGAATTTATTGTTTCGAGTCGTATTTGGAAATTCCGAGTTCGTATTTGGAATTTCTGCGAGATTTCATGAGAATCCCGTTTTAAGTCATCTTTGACTTTTCTTGACTTTTAAGTCGTCTTTGTCTTTTCTTGACTTTTTAAGTCGTCATTGACTTTTCTTGACTTTTAAGTCGTCATTAACTTTTCTTGACTTTTAAGTCATCTTTGACTTTTCTTGACTTTTAAGTCGACTTTGACTTTCGTTGACTTTTCCGACTCACCTCGTAAATTGAAAGACCGAAATTTTATTTTGAAAAATAATAAATTTAATTTATTTTTATTAAGATTTATTTGAATTTATGATAATTTAAAATAATTATTTTGAATTTATTCGGAATTAAAGAATAACTTTTACGGTTTAATCCCGAACATCATTTAACTATTCCCGAGTCATCTTAAATCCCGAAACAAACCCGAAACCCGACTTTGGCATGAGTCACACGCCCCATGTCATCTTTTTCCACTCACTTTGGATATTTTCTTTCTTTTGATTAAACTAATACGAATATCTAAGATATTTGTAACTTTATCGATCCGTCAACGAAAATTACGCAAATCGTTTACAAAACAGACCCGACTATCACCATACCACACGGCTCTTTGCCCTCTAATAGGACTAGATATTTTCCTTTCTTTTGATTACAATAACATAATATCTAATTAATATCTAGATATTTCATTAAACTATTATTAAACCTAATAATATCTAATTAATTACCTTAATATAATTATAAAACCCGAGTCAATCCCGTAACAACAATTTCAAAACCCGACTCCATAATCCTTCTATATGTACACGGCTCACACCACACTTACTCACTAACTATCTTTTCATTTTACACTAAATCAACTTAAGATCTAATTAATACTTTCTTAAATCGTTCTTCATCGTTCTTCGTCGTTCTTCATCGTTCTTCGTCGTTCTTGAGCAAAATCGTCACAAAACCTTCATTTCTTATTCGAATCCGTCCTAACTTATATTTCTAGAATCTCCTCTTCGCTCTCCATCTTCAAGTACGGTTTATTTTCAATTCCGACAAAATCGTTTTCAACACTTTAATTATGGAAAATCAAGTTTTAATTCTAACAATATTATTCTTGTCATTTCTTATAGGGAAAGATTTTGAAGACGAGTTTGGTGACTCGTATATATTAGGAGAAGATTAGTAGACGGGTTTTTCTTTACTTCTTATTTTGGTGCTACTTGATTTTGCTAGCTAAGGTAACGATTCCGATTTACTCGACGAATTAATGTCACATACCTTTAGTTTTTGTTCATATTATTGTTACTTGCGGTTTTAGTTAGTGACATGCTAAGTAGTTGTTATTATTATGTTTTATGAATTTATAGCATGTTTGGTGTTCTTGACATATTGGTATGATTTATTTATAACCATGAGTTTTGTATGATTGATGGTTAAATTGGTTGTTAAAATGGTTGTTGTTAATTAAAATCATGTTAGAATTTATTTGGATTTGTGGTGGTGTTGGCCGTGGAAGTGGCCGTGTAAGGTGGTCTGAAAACCAGCCCAAACCGGCCGGTTCAGGCCTGGTTCAGCCGGTTCAGGCCGGTCCAGCCAGGTCTGGATTTGGTCCGGGTATGGTCCTTGGGTCTTGTGTCGATACTTGATTGTTTTGTTGTTGTTTTGACGGGTTTTAAATATGTAAAGCATGCGGGAAATATTATGAAACGGTTTTTAGTAAAGTCGATCAAAAAGCCAAAACAGCCCAAACCAGGCCCGTGGGCCCAGTCCAGGCCCGTGTTAGGTCCGGCCCAAATCAGCCCATGAGTCACCTTTTTAGTCTTGTGACGGTTTTTGAGTTTAGTGTTAATTTATCGTGTTTTGTAATATTTAGCAAGTGGGAAATGTTAATAAGTAAAATATTTAATTAAAAAGGTTTTTCATAAAATTATTATTTCTCACATGTTAGAAATTATAATACGAGATTTTAGTTTAAATTTATATCCTTTAAGTCAAGCGGGTTTTTCGTAATATTTAATAATTCACATGTTAGAAGTTTTAATAAAATAACATGTAATGAATATGTTGATTTTTATGTCTAAGTCTAATTGGTAAAGACTCTGTTTCTAGCCGGTTCGACCAAACGGGTTTGGTCAAACTAAGATCTAGTCAGCCCCGTTTTGACTGATGACCCGTCGCAGGACTCGGGTCGGGGATTTGTCTTCAGGTAAGGTTTTATTTAATGAATGAATGAATGAGCCTTAGTAGATATGAGGCGATACGATATTTGAATATGATTTATATGCAATTAGTCACATGATAGGAAGTTTTTCCCGTGACTGTTTGATGATATGGTTGGTGTCGTGTTGACTAAGTACCCATAGAGAATTATGAGTATATGGCGTCTTGACCATTCTAATTCTAAATGAGTATCTTGGACCATGACATTGATAGGCCTTACCAACTTTAACGAGTATATGTTCACCGTCGATAGCTTTTGTGTCACTGGCTTGGGCCTTTTGATACCAAGCCGGGGGCATGGCATCCTAAGAGTTCCCACTTTGGAATGGAGAGAAGCTTAGTCTAGCCAAATCTTTCGTATGGGTGTCGCCTAGTAAGAGATTCTTGTGTACTGTTTTGTCATGAGACGGGGAATGGAATAGCTGTTGTCGCTAGGTCTGATCAGTCTAGGACTAGGATGTTTTCCTACCTCGTGGTATAGCCTCGAGTTACAGTCGACTATTGGCCGTGCTAGGAACTTATGCCTGTTTGTAAAAGTATTGGTCTTTCATGTTTGTATGATTCTATGAATCTTAGAAGGTGAGATGCAAGCCGGCTAAGGTTGATAGAGTTTGGATTACCGATTGTTAAGTGATTCACATGATTACGTGTTGATTAGGGTTTGAGTGTATCATGGCCATGTTAACGGTAACCTCTGCGCTAGCATACCAGCTTCCCTACCTTGTATTATAGATTATTATCAGATTCACATGATAGCTTTCATATGCTAGGTTATATGTTAGTTATTTGTTTCATAACATGAAAATCATATCATATATGTTAAGTTTTGTATTTTCCATATACATTGCTTTTATGTTATTCATGTTTAATTAAACTCGACATTTCGTGGATGGGAGAACTCGGAGTTACTCCCCACTGACTGTGGCTTCCGTGTTTATATTTAATGCGGTTGGCAGGTTCGTGATGCATACTTGGGTACATTGACGAGCTAGCGAGCGAAGTATTTACCTTGGACCTATATTCGGTTCTTAGATTGTATATTATTATATACTCTTTTCATTCCGTATTTATACGGGAGATATGTCTCCCGTCTTGTATATTTCTTTTGTATAATATTATTTCCGTTTTTGTAATGACCTTTTTTATGTTATGACACCTTCGTTATGTATTTAAATTATTTTTTTTCTTTCCGCAAATTTGAGGGTGTTACAGTAAGTACAACGCTCGCTAGCTCACTCGTCAAAACCCCATGCAAACACCAACATGCAACCTGTTCATTCATGAAACATGAATGCCACAGTCAGTAGGGAGTAACTCGGGGCCTCCCAGCCATATCACATTAAAACAAACATATTTAGAGCATGTAAATATACATTATCATACGTATATAGATAACATGCTGATTACAACGATAACATTTCATAAAACAATATATGCATGTGAGGAATAACAATGATATGATCATCATATAAATAATAAATAGGGATGAATCACCCTGGCAACTATATTGCTACTAACGGTTTGCATCTCACCGCTAGTGACCATATAGTAAAAGAGGTTGGATATATGACACACAAGACAATACAAGACATCCAACCATCCAATATACATCCAACAAATCATCATGTGAAACAAACACACTCTCACAGTAAATGAAATGCACTTGCATCTGCACTATGCAAGAAAAAACGACCCTTGACTCTAATCCTCTCGGTAGGACGACGCTAATATAATACGGTCCTAGTCTAAATCTGGCCAGATCTTCGAGATATAGGCGTTTCCCGATTCGACATGTGGTATGACGTTCCACATCCAAGACTCAATCGACAGAACATAAGCCGAGTACCCCAAATCCGTCAAGGCTAGCTGACGGAAAGGTTCACTACAAAAAGAACTCGGGAAACAGACGGCCTTTCTAACGGAAAAAATATTCCGTCAGTAATTTTGGCAAACTGACGGAATACTGACGGAACACTGATGGAAAATATTACTGACGGATTATACGTCAATATCCGTCAGTGGAAAATGGTGCGTTGACTAAGTCAAAGGCGGAAAAATTAACTAACGGTCACTGACGGAAAAACCGTCAGTAATATCCACTACTGATGGAAAATCCTTCAGTAAAGTCAAACTAAGTTTAACTTTATTGATTAGTTTGACTTTAGTGACGGATTTTCCGTCAGTATTGGATATTACTCCAGTCAAACACAGGTCCACTCAAACAGCCCTCTGACGAAAATTCCGTCAGTACGCCTTTTGCAATCTAGGGAAATTGACGGATTTTCCGTCAGGGATGTTCTTTTTATCTAAAAATCACGCGACAATCTCCCTCATTCCCAAATCAAATTTTCTCCAAAACCTAACCCCCAAATCAAAAAAATCCGACGCTATCCTACTCTGACCACCTTCGGCAACCTACGGCTACCAATCTCCGACTCCCACATCCTTGGTAAGTTTATTTAACTCCTTTTGTTATTTAATATGTTCCTTATTAGTTTGTTTGTTGTATATTCGACAACCACCACTAGCTACCTCCCTCCGTCTTAATCATTTGTTTGTCTTTAATTGACGTAGGATAGTAGCCATTATTGTTTTTGATGCTGAAATTATTGTTGTTGTTAGATTATAATTAGTGTTAGTAGTTAATTTGATTGTCTTTAATTGATTTAGGATAGTAGTTAATTATTATCTTAATCATGTTCAATTGAGCTAATTTAAATGTTAGTAGCTAATTATTACATGTTTTGTGGATGTTAAAATTATTATATGTTAGTAGGATAGTGGCCGTTTTGGGACTGTCTTTCTATGTTTCAAGCCACTTAGGTAGTAAACTCATAACTTGTGATTTATTAATGAGGAAAGAGTTCGGTAACAATTCCTTTAATGTTCTCTGAATGCATATGTTGAGTAAATATTTATTCAACATTGTGTATTTAGCGAACAAAGAGGAATTGCTGCCGAATTTTTTCCTCATTAATAAAGCACAAGTGGTGTTTTCTAGTGACTTGAAATGTAGATTGATGGGTTTAGGTTGGAGTGATAAGGACCCAATTGAAGAAAATGAATTTTACTTGTTGGTGATGATAAATGTTTAATTTATTGTGTGATTATTGATTATCATTGTTGTTAATTATGATAATTTATTTATATAACATATATATATATTGAAATGTAGGTACATAATAACATGAAAAGATTAGAACGACAGTGGATGTATGAAAGATTAGACGGAAAAAGAAACCCAAGCTGATATTTGCAAATGGGGTGAAAGAGTTTATTGAATTCGCGGAACAATCTAGTGACTTTAAGGATTTAGGCGGTGAAATGAGGTGTCCATATAAGAAATGCGATAAATTAGCTTTTAAATCGAAAAGGGAGGATCAAAATCATCTTTGGTCGAATGGTTTTTACTGATAATTTTTATGTATGGAAGTATCACGGTGAGAAACTGGCTACCGATGAGAGTTCAAGTAGTATCGTAGTTAGTAAGAATCCTTACCGGGAGTTGGTTGAAGATGCATTACGTGATAATGTTGAGCAAATAATGGAGGCTCGACTTAATCCTGACGACCTTAGCGATGAACAATTTCGTTATACCCCACATCCCCAAGTTTCTTCCTTTTGTAAAATGTTAAATAAAGCCAAACAACAAGTGTATAAGGGAAGTAGTATGAGTTTGTTGCAAGTGGCTGCTAGGTTGGTAGCACTCAAATGTGAGAACAACTTATCTCTTAGATGCGCCAATGGTTTTATGTCGTTCATTAGTGACATTATTTCAAAAAATAATCAAATGGCGCGCAATTTTCAAGTGATTAAGAATTTGCTTAAGGGACTCCAACTACCCCATGTGAAAATCGATGCAAGTCCTATTGGTTGCATGTGTTTTTGGTAAGAAAATGCTAATGTTGAGGAATGTACCAAATGTCATGCCTCTCGGTATAAAGGTAAAAAGAATTTAAGTGGCCGGAAGCGAATACCTTGTAAACCACTGACTTATTTCTCGCTTGCGCCAAGGTTACAACGACTATTTGCAACAAAACACATAGCAGGTGAGATCAGTTGGCACCATAAAAACTCTCGATTAAGAGAAAGAGGGACAATTGCATACCCAAGTGATGGAGAAGCGTGGACACATTTCGATAGAGAGCATCTTGAATTTGCAAGTGAGCCTCGCAATGTTCGCCTAAGTTTGTGTACAGATGGAATTACACCTTATGGCCAATTCGGGAAGTCTTACTCGTGTTGGCCCGTGATTGTCACCCCGTACAACTTACCCCCTTGGTTATGCATGAAGAGGAAATTTATGTTCTTATCTATGATCGTTCCAGGTCCTAGTAACCCTAAAGCAAAATTGGATGTCTACCTTCAACCGTTGATCAAAGAGTTGAAAGAAATTTGGGAAACCGTTGTCACAATAACAAGTACTCATACTCCGGCAGTACGACCAACACAGATGAGAAATAAAGTAAAGTTCAAGAAGGTACGCTACATGCAATTACACCACCTCGCAAGAATACAACATTTGACAGCCGGGTCGATCAACGCTAAGCGTTCGCCCCCCAACAACGTCGTCATATTCCTACTAACATATGCATAAGCACAGAGAATGTACCCCTATCACTCCGACATCAAGTCTAACGAGTATAAGGTTACAAACGGGAAATGAGAGTTACATATCATCCAACAACCATGACTAATCAAGGCATACGAAGCTAATTTGATTAAGACATGTGAAAACGACATAGAAAATGCGATATAATGATAAACATGTTAAACATGGCCAATTCATACTTTGAAACTGCTAATTAAACATGTGACGGTAATATATACGTATATAAACATGTGAATGTATCTAACATAATAACTCTGTCATCAAGATAAGCATAATAGTATAAGCAATCCATTCCATATGTTATATTCACTCAAAAACTCAAAATAGTAAAACATACGCCATTTACTTATACGAACTCTGATTAAGGTGATTCAAAAGGCGAAACCGCATATTTTTGCGACGCCGACCACTTGTCATTTTTTTATGAGAAAAAGAGGTTCTGGGGTCCGTCTCGGCGGGGACCAAAACCGTCTAGGCCGGTACGGGGCTTATCCAAGCGAGACCAAATTTGCCCCGGCCAGTTTTGGACTGTCCCGGTCGAGACCAGATATGTCCCAACCGGTACAGGCTAAGGAGAGGGTCTTGGTCATGATGTTTGTTCTGGCCGGTCCAAAAGCCACCTGGTTGGGAGAGGCTTAAGACGGAGGGACGAGCTTGAGGACGGGGTTGAGGACGATGCCAAGTGCGTCTAAAATTGATCCCAGTCTCATTCCAAGTTACAAAGAACAAATGGATAGCATACAAAATGTGAACCTTGCGGCATATATTACCCAAAAACAACTCCCAACTCAATTATGTCTCAAACGACAAAAGTCCAACATATGAAGTACATTGCACTCAAGGCAACCACACAGATGACATATGAACACATAAACATGGTTGTAAACACAAGATGGAAATTATAAGTACATAATTCAATATGAAACTAATAGGTTAAGCCAAATAACATTTTCATGAGATAAGCAACATCAAACAATTCGCCCTACAACATATGAGTTACCAATAATTCATATCACATCCAATAATCATGTTCACAAGACATGAACACACAAATAGTCATAATTCCAAGACAAAGGGTGAACAAATGTCTTAACTTTAACATGTAATTCTATACTAGAACACGTAAAGAAACAAATAAAGGGATATCGAGTAACCCGTCTATATTACCTTATTTAGCGTCTTCTAAGCTTTCCATTGATCAAGGAAATAGATTTCATCGGGTCCTCTAAGTCTCTACCTAGTATTTTAATTCAAAAAGATAAAGATTCCTCATACTAGAGAAAGACGGAGGATTTGAATAATTGAGAAAGGTGACGACTTTCTTACTTAGAAAAATAGAGGAAGAAGAAATGAGAAGATTGGTCTAAAAATTAATGGCTTTGTTTGAGAGATGAGGGAGATATGAGGATTTGAAGTTAAGAGAGAAAGAGAAGTTTTAACGGTGGTTAGGGTTTAGAGGGAAGAAGAAGTCTGCTGAAAAATGGAGGAGGGAGATTAAGTCTGTGATGGGCTGATTTGAGAATATTGGTAATAATAGGCTCAATACTCAAGGTGGGGTCTTAGTCATTTGGATTTTCGAGTGGAGTCCGATTACGAACTTATAACAGACTCAAATGCGACGGTTTCTACCCAACTAAACTAAATTCAATTTAACATTAATTTAACGCTACGAAATTATAAATTATCGATTTAAAATATTATAACAAATAAAAGTAAAAGAGGATTTTATAAAATTAACGACTTTACTAAATACCCATTATTATAAAATCGGGAGTGTTACATTGGGAGATAAGTTCGACAAGGGGTTAATCTTTAGAGTCATGGATAAACTACCTGCGGGGGTGGTTGCCGAGTTAAAAGATGCGTATGATATGGCTGGACAAGCTCACCCTATGGAGCACATGACCAAAAAGGTGTAGGAGGCTATGAGGAGAAAGAGGAAGACTGAGAGTGAAGGGGGAGACAACTCCACCTATAAGAGGAGTAAATTGAACTAGACACGATCCACTACAAGAATTCTCATTTCGGGCGACTAATACATGGCGACCGCTTTGAATAGTCGGCAAATTGGCGACTGAATAAAAAATCTGGCGACCAATTTAGCTAGTGAAGCAATTCTAAAAATTCTAGACAAGAAACTCGGGCGACCACTTTCGGTCGCCAATTCGGCGACTGAAACACAATTTCGCGACCATTTTTAGTCGCTAAATTGACGACCGCCAAAGTAGTCGCCATTTTCGGTCGCCAATCCCTATTATAGGGGCTGAATCCGCGACATATCCTATTCTTCCTTACTTTACCAAATCTGAAAAAAAAAAAAAAAAAAACCAATTCACGCGAAAAAACACCTTGCTCCGACACCACCACCGCTCTACTCCGTCAACCACTACTCTCCGACCACTACTCCGTGAACCACCTCATTTTCTTTTAGTTTGTGAAGGTATGTTTATAGTTTTAATTTCAATTTTTTAAATTAATGTTAAGTTTACTTGTTTAATTTATGATTTTCATTAGTTTTTGATGATTTGATAGATTTATTTTAAAGATTTAAGATGTTTATTAGGTTTTTAGATGTTATTTAGTTAGGGTTTGGTGAAGTTTGATTTAGTGTTAGTAATTGTAATTTTTATTAGTGTTGTTATTATTGGGGTTTGATTAGTGGTAGTGTTGTTAATATTATTAGTGTTGTTAGTATTAATTTTGTTAGTATTGTTAATTTTGATTTGTGTTAGTGTTGTTAGTAATGGGGTTTTGATAATTTTCATGATTTGTGTTAGTGTTGTTAGTATAGGGGTTTTGATTAGTGTTGTTTGATTAGTTTTAGTATGTTAATAATATTAGTTTTATTAGTATTATTTTGTTAGTATTGATAATTTTGATTTGTGTTAGTGTATTTCGTATTAAGGTTTTGATAAATATGATTATTTGTGTTAGTGTTGTTAATATTTGGGGTTTTGATTAGTGTTGTTAGTATATGTATTTTTTATTAATAGTGTTGATTAGTGTTGTCAGTTTTGATATTATTAGTGTTGTTAATATTAATTTTGTTAGTATTTGTACTTGTTGTGTTGGTTAATGTTTAGATTAAAATGAAGATATTGGAACGTACATGGATGTACGAAGAAATACTTGATAAGAAAAGACGTCCTACCGCTAGATTTATAAAGGGGGTTGCCGAGTTTATTGAATTTGCTAAACAACAAGATGAGTATGATTTAGTAGGAAACAAACTTAGGTGTCCTTGTATTAAATGCGAAAACATGAAATATCTACATGACATTGAGGTTCAAAAACATCTTTATACAAATGGGTTTTGTCCAAACTACTACAATTGGATTTCTCATGGAGAATCATATTTTTCACTTCCCGAACAATCTCAAATCCCAGAAAATGATAACCCATATAGAGATATGGTAGTCGATGCCTTTGACTCTAATATTTTCAATAATGATCATATACCAATGAATGAAGAAGAACCACACCCATAAGCAAAAGCCTTTTTTGACATGTTAAAGGCTTATGAAAAACCACTATATGAAAGGAGCAAAATGTCATTGTTAGAAGCCGCCTCTAGGATAGTAACTTTGAAATGTGAGTACAATTTGCCATTCAATTGTGTTGATGGATGGCATTGCTTCTTTGGTGGAGGATGTTATCCCCGATAATAATGTCATGACCCGATCATTCTACAATACCAAAAAAGTAGTGAAAGGTCTACAACTTCCGCATTACAAGATTGATGCATGTCCCGCTGGATGTATGATGTTTTGGAAGGATGATACCTTGCTTGACAAGTGTAGGAAATGTCAAAAGGCTAGATATGAGATAATTTGGGGAAGTATTGTCTTGAAGGGTAAAAAAGGAAAGAATGAAAAAAAGAGAGGTGAAAAGAGTAAGAAACCAATACCCGAAAACCCCGTAACTTACTTTCCTCTAGCTCCTAGACTTCAAAGAATGTTTGCTACCAAAAACATTGCCGAGCAAATGAGATGGCACAAGGAAAATCCTCGTACTCCGGGAGAGATGTGTCATCCGAGTGTTGGAGAGGAATGGAAGCGGTTTGATATGCTTTATCCTGGTTTTGCTCCATTCGGTCAGTATGCTAAAAAGTACTCTTCTTGGCCCGTATGGTCACTCCATACAACTTACCACCTTGGTTATGTATGAAAAAACAATTCATCTTCTTGTCACTAATTATTCCTGGTCCTGATAATCCAAAAACCGCCTTAGATGATTATTTGCAACCCTTGGTGGAAGAATTGAAACAATTGTGGGAAGTAGCTGTGCAAACATATGATGTGTCACTAAAGCAAAATTTTCAACTAAGAGCTTCACTGTTGTGGACCATTAATGATTTCCCGCCTACGGTATGCTATATGGATGGTCTACCGCGGGAAAAAAGGCATGTCCTTGTTGCATGTACCAAATCAAAGCATTTTTGCTTCCTTTTTCCAGAAAAGTGAGTTGGGTTGATTGTCATAGACAATTCTTACCGGAGGGGCATGACTTTAGGAGAAACAAAAAAGCTTTCAGAAAAGGTAAAATGGAGCGGAATCATGCTTCAGATCGACTTCCGGGGGATAAGGTGTGGGATATGGTTTGTGATTTGTCACATACTGTTGATTGTACTAAAGCAGAGACAGATGAGCTGAAAAAGAAGAAAATTGGTTGGTTTAAAAGAAGCATTTTTTGGGATCTTCCTTATTGGAAGACAATGTTAATTAGGCACAATTTAGATGTAATGCATATAGAAAAGAACTTCTTTCAGCAACTGATTCACACGATTATGGATGTAAAGGGAAAGACTTGTGATACTGTTAAATCACAAGAAGATTTGAAGACAATTTGTCATCGTCCCAAACTTCACATTCGTAGCGATGAGTGTAAGCCAAAATCTATTTTTACACTTGACAAAGCTCAAAGGAAGGTATTATGTGAGTGGTTAAGAAAGTTAAAATTTCCTGACGGATATGCATCCGATTTTATTCGATGTGTTGATATTAAGGAGCTAAAGTTGCAAGGCTTGAAAAGTCATGATTGTCATATTTTCATGGAACGATTATTACCTGTATCTTTGAGACATCTCCTCCCCACTCCCGTGTGGAGTGCAATTGTTGAGATAAGTCAATTTTTTTGAGATTTATGTTCGTCTTCAATATGTGTTGATGACATGATTCGTCTTGAGGAGCAAATACCAGAGATATTGTGTAAGTTCGAGATGATCTTTACTCCATCATTTTTTAATTCCATGGAGCATCTACCGATACATTTGCCTTACGAAGCCAAAGTTGGAGGCGTCGTCCAATATAGGTGGATGTATCCATTTGAAAGGTAAGAGCTAACTAGTAATTAAATTATAATTATTATCGTATTATATAATTAATTTAATATTTATATACTAGTCTTAACAACTATTAATCCCATCAATTATTGAATAGGTTTCTCAATCACGTGAAGAAGAAAATTGATAACAAAGCTCGGGTTGAAGGTTCTATATGCAATGCGTATTTAAAGGAAGAGATTGCAAATTTTTGCTCTCTTTACTTTGAAAAACATATAGAAACAATGCAAAATACTTGAGTGTTGATAAAGCGGATGAACTTGAGACAAGTTTACCCGAGTTTTTCCAAATGCATGATGATGAGGGTTGTTCATCAATTGGGGGAACAAGATATTTGGATGACAAAGAATATGATAGTGCTTACCTTTACGTTCTTTCTAATTGTGAGATTTTGGAATCATATGAAACGGAGTTTCTGAATGATTTCATTAAAGCACATCCTAATGTATGTAGAGATGATGTTTGGAGTAACCATGAGAATCAATTTGCAGCATGGTTTCGGAATCATGTAATTGATTTAAATATCCAAGATTATTTGATAAGGACTTTGGCCTTTGGTTCTTCACGAATGGTTAAAACGTGGAATCGTTATTCGGTCAATGGATTTAATTTCCATACATTCAACTACGGTAAAGATAAGGCGATGTGCAATTATGGTGTTACTATTTCTTCTCTTGATGACAATGAATACTATGGTATATTTGAGGAAATATTTGAGTTGAGCTATAATGGGCCTGAGCGTTCTTATAAAACTGTCTTATTTAAGTGTGAATGGAAGGATAACTCTGTGGCCGGTATGAAAGTTCATGAAGGTTATAAACTCGTCGAAGTGAATCATACCCAGACATACTCAAAGTATGATCCATTTATACTCGCATATCAAGCCAATCAGGTATATTTTGCTTCTTATCCAAGCACGAGGAATGATATAAATCAAAAGCAATGGTGTGCAATCTTTAAGAGAAAAGCACGCTCACAAGTAGATACAACTTTTTTTCATGAAGAAATAGTATCTAGCGGGTTTATTTTGTCTCCACCTATTGAAATCATGTATGAGAATGGAAATGAAGAGGATGAGGATTTGGAAAAAGAGGATCATTGTGGTCAAGTTGACGGTGATGGTGGTGGTGATAGTGATGATGAGAATGAATCATATGGTGATGATAATGATGATGATGACGACTTTGATGATGATGATTAATTTGGTAAAGATATATATTTAATTAGGTTGAAAGGCTTTTATTATTTTTATGTTTTTATTTTATGTGTTTTTTTTTATGTTATTAACAGTTTCTAACAATTATATTTGTGTAATTGTAGATGGCGGGAGGTCGAGGTATACAACGTGGCGGCGGTTCTAATAGACGCCATAGTATTTTTTCAGTCGACGAGGAGGATATGGAGGTTATTGATTAGGGTCCGGTAGTTGAGGAATCGACCAATGACGATGAGTCCTCTGATCAGGCATCGGAGATCCAGTTCACCTCGGACGGGAAGATGATACTTGATCCCGCGGGTTTTTGGTAAGACAACCAATGTCTTTAATTTATTATTTTATAATTATTTTAGATTATTTAACATAAATGCATACTTGTACTTAATAATATATATATTATTTTTCAGGTTTTCGGCTCAAAAGGTTGTACGAGTTTGTATTCAAAGTACAAAGATGAAGATGACGGGGGTTGCTTCTACTTGTTGGACAAAGGCTACACCCACACAAAAAGAGGAATGGTACAATAACTTTAGGGTATATTTTTGTATATATTTTGTTATATTTTTATAATTCTCAATTAATAATTTATTTTACTAATACTTACTGTTTCTTTGTAGAAAACATTTGACTGGCCGGCGAGATTAGAGTATATTGTACGTGAAAGGTACACTGAGACATGCACAAGACGGTTAAAGGACAACATGTATAAGGTTTTCAAGAGGAAGAAGGAGCCGGAACATATGAAAGGTATTTAATTTCTTTTGTTATTTGTATATAATTATAATTTAATACAACTTTATCATATTTTATAGGAAATATTAATGGGAATAATCCGTACTATAAGTGGTATTCCACTAATAATCCAAATTTCATTTTATCCTACAATAAAACTAACTCAACCTCCTCTATTTAAATACTAAACTTGGTCTCTTGGGTACCGGTTGTTTCCGGTTAAAAGTAGTCGTGGGCCCTTTTTTCATTTTATTTTTAAGATGACTTTTCTCTATCGGCCCGTTTCTTCTTCTTCTTCTGTTAATTTTTTCATATTCTTCAATCACCACCTACTGGGCTTGGACAAGGCTTCCCCTTGCCAAATTTTCTCAAGTTCTTCAAGCACCTCCTTTCATTGAAATACTCTTGATATCAATTCCAAACCCTTACATTCTCGGACCCATCTTTCAATTTAATTCCCAATTCTACAATCCAATTTTATTCCAAACCCAACTTAAAAATGATGATGAACATAAAAAAGCAGACAAAAAATGGGGTAACTTCTCAAGTTCAAGTGCCTAGAAATAAACACTTTCCTTTATTTATCTAGTCTGAACTTTCTTAGTACTTATTGCCATTTATCTAGTCTTATCATTGGTGATGGCGCCATGATGGTAGCAGTGATGATGGGGAATATGTTGTGTATCAGTTCCTATTTATCTCTCCAAATTTGGTACTTTGCTACACTTCTGATTCAGTATGAATGAACCAATACAATCGAATCACTCCTTCTAACACTTGTAAATTAATAAGAGAAAATTGGGAGATTTACTTTTGAGGTTGTCATCATCAAACTGACTTTAGTAGTGAACAACAATGGCGTTTGAAATGGAGAAATGAAGGGGGATTAATGGCGTTTGAAGAAAAGGAAGTAATTAAAGGGAGGTTAATAAAGGTTTAGTGTTCAAGTGTAAGGGACTAAGGGTTAATTAAGTAATGAGTAAGTCTTAAGTGTAATAAAAGTAGAAAAAATGAGACTTTAACCGGTTGGATAGGTAACCCTTCCAACTAGTTTAGGCTTTAATGAAAGGGTAAACAGTTGGTTTTATTGTGGGATTAAATAAAATGTGGATTAATAGTGGAATGTGCCCCATACGATGGATTATTCCCATTAATTTTTCCATTTAAATATTAATTTAAATTGTAGGTGGTGCATATGAAGAAATGCTGAACTATCGTGAAACCCTGGAGTTTATGGCTAAGTCGGCCCAAGCATCAATCAATAAAAGAGGAGAAAAGAAAGATAAAGCGGTTGAGCCTTCACATCACGGAGGATCTAGATCTTTCTTGGACCTAGTTTTGGGTGTAAGTTTACATTTTAATACTTTTTCGTCCATTTGAAAATTATAACTTAAATTCAAAGCAATTATTAAAATATTCTTATACATGTCTTTCTTCTTTTAGAAGGGTAAGAAGAAAAAAGGTAACATGCCCACGGCTCCGGAGCTTTTTCTTGACACTCATTCCCGACTCCAAGACGATAGAAGGTATTGGATTAAGCCGAAAGACAAGGAACTATATGTGTAAGTCTTAAACCTTTTTTTTATTTATACAATAAGTTCATTTTTGAATGTTTATCTTATTTTGTAGCTATTTTTAATCATAATGTTTAAATTTTGTAAGATGCATTTTTAGCCGAGAAAGCAAAGCAACCCGAGAAGCCCGATAATGAGATTTGCTTCGACTTGGTTGAGGGTTTCAAGAAGGGATCTGTGTACCGAAATGGCTTGGCTAAGAATGTATTCTACCAAGCTCCAAGGGCAAGGATACCTTCTAGCTCACGACAAACTTACGAGCCGGGAATCGTAGGTAAACTCCAAGCCCAACTAGATGAAGAAAGAAGAAGAAACGCCGAAAGGGATGAAGAAGTTCGGCAAATGAAAGAAAAGTTTAAAGCCATGAAAACCTTGTTCAACAACTGCAACCAAGGTGCGAATCCCTTTCGGCGAGATCATGATGATGCCAATGGAGGTGGCGGTTTGCAAGCCGACATGGGTTTCCTTGGCTTTTGATTTTAGTTTAAAAACTTGTTATTTGTGATGTTTAAACTTGGATTTCTTAACCTTTTTCAAGATTTGTAAACTTGATTTGATTTTCATGTTATATATGAGAGTATTTTTTTCTCATCGTGTTGTTGTAAATGTGTGAAATTTTTGTTGTTTACTATTGTACGTGCAGGATATGGTATGGTAATGAAATGGACTGATGAAAAACAGAATTTTTTTTTGCAAAAAAACAAGGGTTTTGGCGACTGAAATGTTCTTATAGCGACTATTTTCAGTCGCCAAACCCCCTGTATTTTTGCAAATCAATTCTGGTATGGCAACTGATTTCAGTTGCCAAATTGGCGACTGAAGGCGATGAGCAGTCGCCAAATTTGCGACTGAAATTGTCAATAGGAGACTGATTTCAGTCGCCAATTTGGCGACTACTTTTACAAACAGTCGCCATTTTGGCAATTTGGCGACGCTTTTATCAGTCGCCAAATTTGGCGACTTAAATCAGTCGCCCGAATTTTCATTGGTGACTAAGGCCTGCAACTGGGCCTTGGCGACTAATTTCAGTCGCCAAATTCATTTTGGCGACTAAAATCAGTCGCCAAATTCGGTCGCATGAACGCTGTTTTCTTGTAGTGATCATATTCGGAAGGTGGTGGCTACGACGGAGGACATCGGTATGGAGGGAGAGGTGGTCTTTTATCTAGCGAGACTTCTGGGGTTAGGTGCCATAGTTGTGGTGGCTTAGGACACAAGAGGTTCATGTGTCCAAATGCAGTAGAGGGCGGAGGTTATTAGTCGTCTTACCAAAGGAGTTGTTCTCAAGGTCCGGGGCAAAGCATGGTGTAAGACGATATTTTAGATATATCGTAGTATTATTGAATCATATGATAGCTTAGTATGTTGTATTATTATTCGGTTACCTAAAGTAATGTCTTGTATTTAGGAAAGTTGAGATACTAGGGTTATTTATGAATTTATATATGAAACAGATTGTATGACGTCTTATTAAATTCAATAATACGGAAACCTTTGTCATCTCTATTTTGTGGTTTCTACCTAGCAACAGAGCAAGTTCGATCTTGATGTTTTTTCAAAATTCAAACATAACACGAGCTAGAAACGTGAAATGCGTTCTACTCCATCATCATCAATGCCAAAATCCGGAGACACATGTATGTTCCAGGTTGCGAATAATGTATCCACAAGCAAAGACATGCACAACCATGCCCTCACAAATAATGAAGTAGTGCAATTGAGAAGCCTTTTGGCAACTGCAAAACCGGAAGGTAGTAAAAAAAATTGTCAGATATGAGAAATCAAAATTGTGCTACCTGGTTAAATGATAGTGGAGCGTCGCACCACATGACGGGTCGACGAGAATTACTAGAGAATATTTGGACATGCCAATCTTCTACCGTTGGGATACCCGATGGATCGCATATTGTAGCACAAGAGCACGGGAGCGTGCGTATAAACAAGAAGTTCACTCTAAAGGATGTGTTATATATGGCATCTTTGACTTGTGATTTAATTTCCGTAAACCAATTAATTACAGAAACTAATTGTGTGGTGTCGTTTTACCCAGACTATTGTGCTATACATGACCAGTCCACGAGGATGAAGATTGGACAGGGTGAGCACAAGGATGGGGTTTATTTGATGAGAAGTGATCAAGACGAGGTCGTGGCAAGGATAAAAACTAGCGACGATGCGCGACTTTGGCATAGGAAACTCGGTCACCCATCTAACAGTATTTTACCTTCCTTTTCTGATTTAGTTGGAAATAATTTAATTTGGGACTCTCGTAATGTTTGTGACCCGTGTTGACGTGCTAAACACAAACGGTCTATTTTTAAGATCAATATGAAAAGAAGTTCGGAGTTATTTGGCTTAATACACTGTGATATTTGGGGACCATACGGATCCAAAAGCATGTCGGAAGCCCATTATTTCCTATCCATTTTTTGATGATAAAAGTAGAATTGTATTGACATATCTGATGTGTGATAGGCGAGAATTCAGTGAGTTAATGGTGAATTTTTGTAAAATGAATGTCACGCAATTTGGTAAGCAAGTAAAAATTATACAGTCTGATAATGGTACGGAATTTACTTCTGGGATAATGAAGGAATATTGTAATGAAAACGGGATGATATGTTAGACTAGCAATGTTGACACCCGACAACACAATGGGAAGGTGGAACAGAAACACAGATACATATTAAAAAAAGCAAGAGCTCTACGTTTCCAAGCCGACCTTCCCATTGAATTTTGGGGGATTGTGTGCTTACAACTGCATGTAACTTTAATTGTAGGACTTCCTATGAAGTGTTATATGGCCAGAAACCTCGTCTCGATATTATACGTGTCATGGGCAGCTTGTGTTACGCCCACAATAACGATAGGACAAGGGATAAATTCAACGAAAGAGGAATACGTTGTATTTTTCTCGGTTATCCGAAAGGTAAGAAAGGTTGGAAATTGTATGATCTTAAACGACGTAATTTCTTTGTATCTCGAGAGGTCATTTTTTATGAACACATTTTTCCGTTTACTAATGGAAACACGAATAATAAAGTCGAGTTACCTTGTAATGATATTAACCTTAATGCAAGGCAAATAGAGCCTATTTTGGAAACTTTGTTGGATGGGTTAGAATCGAATCATCAGGCCGTAGAGAACATGGAGAATGTTGATGAGAATGCTGATGAGGACGTGGATCTTGCGGCTGCCGATGTTAATGATGAAAATGAAACCGTGGATATTGCGGCTGCCGATGTTAATGATGAAAATGAAACAGGGCAGCAGGTAGAGGAGGTAGAGTAATCAGGTAGAGGTGCACGCGAGAAATTCGAGCCTTACTGGAAAAAGGCTACATTTGTACTACGACTCAAATAATGAACCCCATACACGCTCACTCAGTCCGATCAACGTCTTCAAAGTCAAATACGCGATACCCAATGGCTAATTACGTCACAACCACTTATTTTTCGATTCTCACAAGAGTTTTCTAGGAAAAATTGCTGCGATACGAGAACTGCAAATTTTTTTTGAGGTAGCTAAAAAGACCGAATGGAGACAAGCCATGGCGAAATAAATTGAAGCTCTTGAAACGAATGGCACTTGGGAAGTCGTGGACTTACTAAAGGGAAAACGACCCATTGGGTGTAAGTGGGTTTACAAGGTCAAATACAAGGCTGATGGTGCCCTTGGAATGGTACAACGCAAGACTTGTGGCCCAAGGGTACACGCAAATGGAGGTTGTTGATTACCATGAAACATTCGCTCCCGTTGCTAAAATTACAAGTTTGCGATGTCTATTAGCAGTCGCAATAACGAAAGGATGGGATATAGCACAATTGGACATAAATAATGCATTTCTCCATGGCGATCTAAGTGAAGAGGTATACATGAAATATCCCCAAGGATTTGGAACCAAGGTCCGAATAAGGTTTGAAAATTATTGCAGTCTTTATATGGATTGAAACAAGCCTCGAGAAATTTGTTCGCTAAGTTAACCGAGTCATTACGACGGTATGGTTTTATTCAATCACTAGCAGATTATTCATTATTTACTTATAACAAAGACGGAATTTTAGTCTATGTTGATGATATGATTGTTCTAAGTAACAATGAGGGAGCGAGTTCACGCCTCAAAGAGTTTCTTTACAATTCTTTCGGAATTAAAGACCTTGGGAGGCTTAAATATTTCTTGGGAATCGAGGTTCCAAAGGGTCCGAGGGGGCTGTTTTTGAGCCAAATAAAATATGCAATGGATATCGTAATTGAAGCAGGAATGGAAGGTGCAAGACCCGTCAACATGCCTATGCAGCCGAATCATAGGCTAGCTTTGGCCGAAGGGCATATACTCCAGGATCCGATCAAATATCTAAGGTTGGTAGGTTGACTCATTTATTTGACAATTACGCGGCCAAATTTAGTAAATGTTGTTCACACACTTTGGCAGGTTTGTTCATGCTCCGAGAAAAGAGCATCTAGATGCAGCATTGCGTGTAATTCGTTATTTTAAAGGGAATCCAGGATAAAAATAGGGACCTACATTTAAATGAGTACTCAGATTATGACTGGGCGAGTTACCCATTGTCGCGGAAATCATTGACAGGGTATTTTGTCGCTTTGGGACAAACTCCTATTTCATGGAAGGTAAAGAAACAAGCAACGGTGGCATGATCAACAGCAGGAGCGGTGTATAGAGCACTGGCGGCGGTAACAAGCGAGCTGATATAGCTAAAATCGTTTCTGCATTCACTTGGGATCAGTCATACACGGCCCAGGATTATTTATTGTGTCAATCAATCTGCGCTACATATTAAAAGGAATTCCGTGTTCCATGATAGGACCAAACACATCGGTATTGATTTCCATTTCATTCGCCACCATCTTATGAACAAAACCGCGTCGACGAAGCATGTGCGTAGTAAGGAGAAAGTGGCTGATTTGTTTACTAAAGCACTTGGGAGTGAAGTGTTCGATTTCCTACAGTCCAAGTTGGGCATTGGTATACCAAGTGTGCCAACTTGAGGGAGAGTGTAAGACGATATTTTAGATATATCTTAGGATTATTGTATCGTAACATAGCTTAGTATGTTGTATTATTCGGTTACCTAAAGTACTATCTTGTAATTAGAAAAGTTGAGATACTAGGGTTACTTATGAATGTATATATGAAACAGATTGTATGACGTCTTATTAAATTCAATAATACGGAAACCTTTGTCATCTATATTTTTTGGTTTCTACACATGGCGAGTAATCGACCTTCAGGTTCGTGGAGTAGACAGGGAAATCAGAATGCTAACAACAATGGCTACAACCGTAATGCTGGGGGCTATCAGCGTCCGAACAACAATGCGAACCAGGGTTCGACATCAAAATCTGTAGCATCATCTAGTACCGTTCAAGGCGAGGGTTAGAAGAACAGTGGCAAACTGTTCATGATGGACAAACATGCAGTTGAGGATAACGCGCAAGTGGTGACTGGTACTATTCTCATAAATAATATTCCGTCTTTTGTTTTGTTTGATTCGGGGGCGACCCATTCGTTTTTGTCTAAGAGTCATGCTTTGATGTTGGATCTTAGGGAACGTGAGTCTGTAAAAGATGAGGTATCCCTACCATCTGGGGAGTCTAGGTCGTGTTGTAAATTGTTCAAGGGGGTGTCTATGATTGTGGGGGAGGTCGATTTTCCTGTAAATTTATTTGAGTTTCCATTGGATGGGTTCAAAGTCGTAGTCAGAATGGATTGGTTGGGAAAGTATAAGGCAAGTATTGATTTCCATCAAAAGAAGGTGTCTTTGAGGGTCCTAAGGGAGTTAGAGTATCTTACCGAGACTTTGTAGTGAAGCCAAAGGTTAAGTTAATTGCAACGATTCCTTGAAGATTACATGAGGAAGGAGTGTCCTATGATTTTGTGCCATGTTCGGGATATTCGGATAGAAGAGCCATCGACAGCGCAGATAGAAGTAGTGCAACAGTTTGAGGATGTCTCTCCAGATGAATATTGGGATTACCTCTGAAAAGGGATATTGATTTTAGTGTTGAATTGAAGCCGGGAACGGGACCTATTTCTAAGGCCGCTTACCATATGGGATTGAAGAAGCTTGCATAACTGAAGAAGCAGTTGAATGAGTTACTAGATAAGGGGTACATCAGACCAAGTATTTCACCGTGGGGCGCATAAGTGTATTACCCGCAAAATTAACATTTAATTATATTATTATTTAATTAGTTTTACTTCTATTTAGTTTAGACTTAATATGAGATTTTCATATTTCGAGTATAATCTGTGTCTTTTCCGTCTTTTCCGAGTCCATATTCGAATTCTACTCGAAAATCCAAGTGGGTAAGACCCAATTGGCTATTGGGCCTCTATTTCTCATTTTTCCACCAAACTTCAACCACCTAAACCCATCACTCTCCTCTCATTTTTCTGAAATCTTCATCTCCCCCATCTCTCTCCAAAACCCTAAAACCACCATTTTTACAACTCAAGCTCTCAACCTTCAAACTCACATAACTTTCTCATTTCCCACTTGTTTTTCTTTAATTTTAGGTAGTTCTTCTCCTCTTCTTGTGCGCTATCTTACAAGGTAAGAAAGATACAAGATTTCTCCCATTCCTTTTTCCCATCTTTTTCAAAGGTGAGTTTTACTCATCTTTTGTGTTGAAATAGTAGGAGGAGATCTTCAAGGCCCGGACAAGGATTGATTTCTAATTGAAGAAGATTTAGAAGTGTGAAGTGCTAAGGTAATGTTGACATATTACTTGATATCACATTTTTATGTGTATTCTATGTGTTTTAGGGAAATGTTTATGAGAAAAACGAGTGATTTATTAGCTAATGACATGAATTGATGTTGTTACATTTTGAAATGTTGAATTTTCTTTCATATATTTTCTTATGGTGAAAATTTGTAATGTTGATGGTGAATTCCATTTTTGTTACTTAAACTTGTGTTTAAGTCTTAAATGATAGATTTATTATGCTCTTAATGTCATGTGGAATGTTTTGATGCTCATATGTTATGTTAAATGGTGATTTAAGATGGTTTATGTTGCTAATTACAAATGGGTATGAATTTGTTTGGCTTAAACTTGATATTTGGGTAAAATTTGGGGTACAGTAACCCCCAGTCGGCTGACTGGTCGTCGGTCAGCCGATCGGCTGGGAGTCCCTGTATTCTTCTTTTTTGTGTTCGTTGGAATTGGATGAAGGGTATGTCCCATCTAGTTTAAATGATTTTTGAAATTTGCGTAGTGTCCCACCCGGCCGACCGGCTGAGAGTACCATGTATGATGGTCGGTTTTAAAAGTGTTCCCCAAGTCCCTGTCGGCCGACCGGCTGGGAGCGCCTATGTATATTGTTTTGGGTTTTTGCGAAATTGCCTTGGTCGCCAAGCCGGCCGACCGGATGGGACCCCCCTGTAAGTTGTTTCCTCCTCTTTTTTCACGTGACTTCATATGCGAAAT
Organism: Heliosperma pusillum; assembly: GCA_022085475.1. Classification (NCBI taxonomy): domain Eukaryota; kingdom Viridiplantae; phylum Streptophyta; class Magnoliopsida; order Caryophyllales; family Caryophyllaceae; genus Heliosperma; species Heliosperma pusillum. The sequence continues at coordinate 37,572 of JAIUZE010069067.1, forward strand.
TACCTTATGAAATGGCCTTGAATATTTATATAATGACTATATCGTATATCACATGATTTATTCACATGATTAGTGACGGTTTTGGATGTTTAACTCGTTTAAGTCATTTATGCCTTGAGTAGTCGTTGAGTCTTGTTTGTTGGATGACATTGAGCTCTGATTTCCCGTTTGTACCCTTATACTCGTTGGACTTTAAGTCGGCGCAATATGGGTAAATTCTATTGTTGTTAGTGGGGATATGACGATGTTGTTGAGAGGCGAATGCAATGCGTTGATTGACCCGGTCGTCAAATGTTATATTCTTACGAGGTGGTGTCTTTGCATGTAGCGTATTATCTTGACTTTGTTTGAAGTCTCATCTCCGTTGGCCGTTCTGCTGGAGCATGGGTACTTATTATTATTGGGACATCCATTCTCGTTGGCCGTACTGACATGATTGGTATGCTTATTCTCTGTCCGCCTCTGCCATTGGCCGTACTGCCGGATTTTGGGTACTCGGCTTCCGTTCTGTCGACCGAGTCTTGGATGTGTGCACGTCTAGCCACATGTCGAATTAGGTACACGTCTTGTCCCGAGAGTCTGGCTAGATTTAGACTAGGATCGTACTATTATCGTAATCCTACCGGGAGGATTAGAGTCTAGAGTCGTCTTGTCATGCTATGTGCGGATGATAGTGCGTTTCACATACCATGAGAGTGTGTTTGCATAATGATGATGATTGGTTGAATGTGAAATGAATGTTTAAATGCCTTGTAGTTCTTGTGAGTCGTGTCCCTTACCTCTTCGACTATATGGTCACTAACGGTGATATGCAAGCCGTTAGTAGCGATATCGTTGCCAAGGTGAGTCTTCCTTAAGTCTGGGTTATTTGATATTGTTTACATATGGCTATGATATTGTTTAGATACGATGATGATATTGTCTATATATGATGATGATATTGTTTATATATGATGATGATGTTTTTGATATTCGATGATGATGATGTATGTTTTGTATGCTTTTGTTATGTACGTTTTAATGTGATATGGCTGGGAGAACCCCGAGTTACTCCCCCACTGACTGTGGCATTCATGTTTAATGAATGAACAGGTGCAGGTTGGTGCTACATGGGGTGAGACTAGTGTGAGTTAGCGAGTGTCATTACACGATGATTACCTTGTGTCGTCTAGACTCTTATCATTTTGGATTATCGTATTTTTTGGGATTTGTATTCCCCCTTTTAGTTACTTGTCGACCCTATTTGACTTAGCTACTTTGTTTAATTACTTTGAACCTTGTTTTATGATAACTCCCGCGAAACATCTTTTAAAAGTATTAAAAATTTCTCTATTTCTGCTGCATTGTACTTGTTTATCTTATCGCTTCCGCGAGGGTTGTCACAACAAGTGTTGTTCGTAAAGAAGAAGGATGGCAGTTTACGGTTATGCATTGATTACCGTGAACTGAACCATGTTACGGTGAAGAATAGGTACCCATTACCTAGGATTGATTATTTGTTCGATCGGTTGAGTGAAGCTGGGGTGCTCTCGAAGATTTATTTGAGATGAGGTTACCATCAAATGAGGATCAGGGATAGTGACATTCCGAAGACAACCTTTCATGAGGTATGGTCATTATGAGTATCTGGTGATGTCATTTGGGTTGACAAATGCACCAGCAGTACTCATGGATCTTATGAATCAGATTTTTAGTCCATTCTTGAATACTTTTGTGGTGGTGTTCATCAATGATATCCTAGTCTATTCTAAGACAAAGGTGGAGCATGTGGAGCATTTAAGGGTTGTGTTGCAAGCCCTGAGAGACAATCAACTTTATGCTAAATTGTCCAAGTGTGAGTTCTGGTTGGAGAAGGTGGCGTTCTTAGGTTATATAATCTCTAAAGAAGGGGTAACGGTTGATCCGAGCAAGATTGAGGATGTGTCTAATTGGGAGGCACCAAAAAAATGTGGTTGAGGTAAGAATTTTATTGGGTATAGCTGCATATTACAAGAGGTTCGCGAAGGACTTCTCGAGGATTTTTAGAACTATGACGATATTGATGAGGAAAAAAAACAAGTTCCGCTAGGATGAGAACTGTGAGACACCAAACTAGGGTCTGTTATAAAATGTTTGCAAAGGCAAAAGAGGATTATCTAAGGCAAAAAGCTAAATGTCAATGGGCCAAGGATGGATACACCAATACTACTATGTTCCATAAGCTTATTAAACAAAGGCAAATCCAGAATAAGGTGTTCAAATTTGAGAGCATGAATGGAGATATTTATGATAAACCAAAGGACATCCAGAAGGCTTTTGAGGAATATTAGCAGGATTTATTGGGATCCTGTGCTGCTATTTCTGATTTCTTTCCTAATATCATGAGGGAAGGACCTAGAATTATGCAGGAGGATTGGGAGGGTCTTTGTCTTATTCCCTTTGATGATGAAATTAAGAAGATTGTGGTTTCTATACCTGAGGAGAAGAGTCCTGGCCCGAATGGAATTCTAGCTGTTTCTTTAAGTCTAGCTGGGAGATCATTCGTGAGGATGTCTGTATGGCAATCAGATATTTCTTCAGATCAGGTAAGATGCTAAAACAACTTAATGCTACTAATGTGGTGCTGATACCTAAGAAGGAGAATCCATTGACAGTTAAGAATTTCAAACCTATAGCATGCTGCAATACACTTTATAAAATCATCTCTAAACTGTTGTGTGATAGACTCTCTAAAGTTCTCCTTGGTATTGTTAGTCCTTCCCGATTTGCCTTCATCAAAGGAAGGAGTATCATGGAGAATATTCTTATCAGTCAGGATTTGGTTAGGCTTTATAATTGGAAAAATTCTTCACCTAGATGTCTGATCAAGGTGGATCTTAGGAAAGCTTATGACTCTTTTGAATGGGTATTTTTTATGAGAGTTCTTAAGAATATGAATTTTCCTAATAGTTTTATGCAACTGATACACCAGTGTATTACTACTACTTCTTATTCTATTATGTTAAATGGTGTCTCTTATGGCTATTTCCAGGGAAAGAGAGGTCTGAGGCAAGGTGATCCTCTTTCCCTTCTTCTTTTTACTCTTTGTATGGAGTACCTGAGTAGAATTCTAAATCTGCTTGGTAACATGCCTGGTTATAAATTCCATCACCTGTGTAAAGGTCTTAAGCTCAACCATTTGATGTTTGCTGATAAATTACTCATATTTTGTAAGGAAGACATTAAGTCTATTTTTATGATTGTTGAGGGGTTCCGTAGTTTCTCCAAGCCTTCTCGATTACAGATTAATAATGATAAGTCTGATCTGATTCTTAAAGGGGTGGATAAGGAGACCGAGGAGTTCATTCTAGCTAATACTAGTTTTACAAGAGGAAGTCTACCTTCTATGTATCTTAGAGTTAATATATCCCATAAAAGGTTGTCGAAGAATGATTGTAATGTGCTGGTAAAAAAGATGACGGCTAGAATTAAAGGTTGGAAAAAGGGGAGAATTTCTTATACTGGCAGATTAACCTTGGTGAAATCTGTGTTGAGTACTATTCAAACTTATTGGGCACAAATCTTTATTCTTCCTATGGGGGTTCTTGATAAACTAAAGGCGCTTTGTAGGAATTTTCTCTGGGAAGGGGAGGACACCTACTCTAAGGCACCTCTACTATCCCGGAATATCCTCTGTAAGAGTAAAGAGAGTGGTGGTTTGGGCTTTTTTGATAGCAAAATTTGGAATGTTGCTGCTGTGGGTAAGCTTGCTTGGTGGATTTTCTAAAGATAGATCATCTATGGTTAAAATGGGTAGATAAGATCTATCTGAAAGGGAGGAATTGGCTCACTTATGTGCCTAGTAGCTCGAGTTCATGGGCTTGGGGAAGATTTGTGCAGTCAAGGAATCTCTCAAAGCTGGGTATATAGCAGGGGAATGACAGGAAGATGAGGATGAATATACTATCATGAAAGGGTATAAATGGGTGACTGGTAATACAAACACAAGAATTCCCTTGTGCTGTACTGTTTGGAATAGACTGAATATACCAAAGCACAACTTTATTTTCTGGCTGGCTAACAGAGAAAGATTACTAACTCTTGCTAGAATGCAGATAATGGGTTTTGCAAGAAGTACCAATTGTTATTTATGTGAGACTACTGTTGAAGATCATCATCATCTCTTTCAGGAATGCTATTATGCAAAGAAATGCTATGAATACTTGGATGAATGGACTCAGATGTTTCCCATAGGGGGTCATATAGCATCAGCACTGATCAGAATGAGGAAGCCTACTGGTTTTATTAGGAAAGTCTATTGGACTCTGGTGGCTGCAGTTTACTATGGCATTTAGATGAGCAGGAACAAATGCAGAGTGGAGTTCTATTTTATCAGACCTGATAAGCTACTCCAAGAAATCAGAAGTCAGGCTAAACTACGTTTGATGCACTTGGAGCTAGGGAAATTAAAACATGAGGAGTTTAATTTGTGTAGGGCTAAGGAGTTAATGTAATTTAGATTGTTGATCAATTATGTTTGTAATGTCATTATCCTGGTTGATTACACTTGAAATGTAAAGGATGATGTATTGAGTGGCCATAGGCCTTATTAATCATACTTACATTTGCACAAAAAAAAAGAACTATGAGACAACGTTCCAAACCTTAAAGATGTGTTTGACCAGAGCTCCTATCTTAGCATTGCTAGATGGGAGTGAGAACTTTGAAGTATATACAGATACATCGACGTGTGGTTTGAGATGTGTGTTGATGCAAAGCGGGAAGGTGATAGAATATGCGTCGAGGCAACTGAAAACGTATAAGGAGAATTATCCCACTCAAGATTTGGAGTTTGGTACAGTTGTATTTGATTTGAAAATTTGGAGACACTATATTTTTGGAGCTACTTTCAAGGTGTTTTCAGATCATTAGAGCCTGAAGTACATCTATACCCAGAAGGATCTAAACATGAGGCAGCAGCGATGGATGTAGTTCATTGGTGACTATGACATAGAGATTCTGTATCATGAGGGTAAAGCGAATATGATAGCGGATGCGTTGAGTCGGAAGAGTATGCATTCTTTATGCACCGCCATGTCTTCAATAAGATTACAGGACAAGGTGGAGAAGATGAGCATTTTTGTGATTCGCCAAGAGGAAGCTACCAATGATTTGACGATTGAGCCAGAGTTATATGACGACATTCAGAGCAAGCAACTACTTGATCCCAGGATTTAATTGTGGAAGAAAGGGGTAGAAGAAGGTACTACTCCTGGTTTTCTATTCATGCAGACGGGAGTATTCGGTTCGAGGGACGATGGTGTGTACCTAATGATGTTGAGCTAATAAAAGTTATTATGAATGAGGCTAACTGTACTCCCTATTCGGTTCATCCGGGTCGCGATAAGCTATACAAATATTTGAAGAAGCCGTTCTGGTGGCCAGAGATGAAGAAAGATGTGGCAGACTTTATGGTTAGATGTTTGACATGTCAGCGGGTTAAAGGGGAACAGCGAAGACCGCATGGTAACATTAGGTTTCTTGAGATTCCGGAATGAAAATGAAAGTCGATATCTATGGATTTTGTGGTGGAAATTTCGAGGACGCGGAAGGGTAACAAAATAATTTGGGTGATCGTGGATCGATTAACAACGTCTAGAGGTGATTCATCCAGGCCAACGCCCGCTAGCTCACACCCGAACCCAAAATACAACAAGCAAAATCCATCCAAGCAAGCAACATGTTCATCCATGAAAAACATGAACGCCACATTCAGTGGGGAGTAACTCTGGGTTCTCCCAGCCATATCACAATAAACGTACATAAACGGAAATACAAAAGTAAAAGCATGTATATATAAATATACATGTGAAGTACGAGAAGGATAAATAGACAATTCAATATATAAATATAAGAGCATATGAAGTACAAATATTTAACCATCATATTATAGAAAGACTCAGGGATGACACTCTTAGGCAACCATACACTCTCACTAGGGCTTGCATCTCACCGTTAGCTGCATAAGTTTGATAAGATTGAGACTCGACAAACAAACCATGCCAAGTCATCCAACGATCACAAGTAATCAATCATATAATCATCCATCCCAAACGTACGAATACGTTGACAACATCTCTCACGGTAAATGACACGCACTAGCACCGTGTACATGGCAAGTATGATTAAAATCGCATCCACGGGATGTTATTTCCCTGAACGCATACACGATTCAATTCATTTCGTATATGTAGACTAATTTCCTCCCGGTAGGACGACGATCATAATACGGTCCTAGTCTAAACCTGGCCAGACTCTCAGAATAGACATTTTCCGATTCGACATGCGATGACATTTCGCATCCAAGACTCGCTCATACATGGAAGCTGAGTACCCCAAATTCGGTAGAGCTTCACGAAAGAGGCGGAAAAGAGCACAAGCATCATAACAAGCGGTACGCTACATGCAATGACACCACCTCGCAAGTATACAACATTTGACGGCCGGGTCGATCAACGCAAAGCGTTCGCCTCCCAACAACATCGTCATATGGCCACTAACACATGCAATTAAGCAGTAAGGATACACTCCCCGTTTTGACATTCCAGCCTTACGAACGTGGAGGTAGTCAAGGGAATGAGAGTACAAAGCACATAACAAATAGTGCTCAAACCTTAACATGTGTAAAACCGACTCAAAGTGGGACATATCAAAAACCGTCACAAAACATGCGATACAAGCGAAGGGAATATCATATATTCGAAAAATTAATATTTAAAGTCATTACGTAAATTTATACGATAAACGAACCATCGGAAATATTATAAATTAAGATTTAAGAAAGAAAAGAAAAGAACCCCAGCAGGGTGCCAGCCGGTCAGGTGGGCCGGCTGCCGGCTACCCGGCTGGCATCATATATCATATGAAAACTTAAATGAAAATGCAGCGTGTCCCAGCCGGTCAAAGGGACCGGCTACCGGCTACCCGGCTGGGACCAATGTCACTTGAGAAAAATGAAGGCAAAGTAAGGTGTGTGTCAGCCGGTCGGCCGGCTGAGACATATTTCATGCTCAAATATCACGTAATACAAATAATACACAGCCACTCCCCAGCCGGTCAGCTGATCGGCTGCCGGTCGGCCGGCTGGGGTCAATATTGCACGAAAACATCAATTTTTCACTAAGGCTCATTATACAACAACATCATCTAACATCACAAATCATCCATTTTCATTATCAATTATCAACTAACAACAACCATCATCAACAACACAATTCCTATGATTACTAATCCTATTCTAAATACGATTACTAACATAGAAAACACATTAAAACACGTAATGATATCGAGTAACCCTTCACCGTTACCTTTTCGCGTCTTTAATCAATTTCTAAGACTTCCTCTACTAGATAGTAATCTTTGTCGGGGTCTAGAAAGTCTCCACCTACAATTAGATAATAAAAGATGAATATAATTCACCTTTGAGAAAGACGGATAAATTGAAAAGTGAGAAAGACGGTAATTTTATTACCAATTAAGATAGAGGACGATGACAGGGAAAGATTAAGACGGAAATTAGCGGATTTGAGCAAGTAACGAAGGAGTAGCGACGATTTTGAGATTGAGCAAGTATGGAACTTAGGTTTTGGTGGTTACGTGATGAAGAAGAAGAAGTAAGTGGAAAATGAGGGAGTTAGGGTTTGAAGGAGTATGAGGGAGTAAGTGGGAAAATATGGTAAAAAGCCCATAAGCGTCTTAAGACGTAACTTACTCGGAAACTCGCGTAAAGTCCGAAAACGAACTCGGATTTTCTAAAATAGACACGTTAAATTAAATTCTAGACTAAAACTAAAATTCGCTGAAAAGTATCCGTATAATATTTTTACTATAAAAATTGGGTACATTTGCGGGTGTTACAAAAGGATTCATAACTCACCTAACCAACAATCAAGTCTATCAAAATAGAAAAATGTAACTACTAATATTGATAATAACATAAATCTTAATAATACATATTAACCAATATTAACACATATTGAAAGCACACTACCACCAACATACACATATTCAAACAATCTCAATCAATTATATTAATAATAGGGACGGTAAAATCGTGTTACATATTAGCGCAATTACTCTCACACACATCTCGTCACACATACCTTTGCATCGATGTTACAAAACTTCACACATGCTTAAACATCCAATACACCATATAGACACTTTTTCACAACTTCCGAGCCATTAACGACGTTTTCGGCTTAAGTATGTTAGGGTCGGGATCTCGAATCTGAGGGCGCCTTCTCACCCAAAATCAATATAGGGGGCCCCTAACACATACACCAGGTTCATTTTGTTTGACACATCGACATTCATTGGGTTCATTGGGTTTAGGATCCAAAGTTGTCGCTCTGATACCACTTTGTAACACCCCCACTTCCCAAGGAGCCTTCAACAATACCTTCCTAGTAAATAATGGCGCTACTATCTCGGTTGGTCGAGGAGGTGAACATCGAATAGACAATAACGAAACGTACCTTATATATATAAAATTTTATAATATGTAGTGTTATAATATATAGAGAAGATGATGATTTTCGGATGTGTATTTCTCATTAGTAGAATGGGATATATATACAAGAGATGAAATGGGGGTTATGACGTAGGACACTAGAAAGACTCATCTAGAAGCATCCTACATTTAAAGGCATTTAAAGGTGATCATAATACATATGAATTATGGGCATCCACTATAAGTTTTCACAACACTCCCCTTGGATGTCCATTTCTGAAGAAGATGTTTAGATGAAAACCTTACTACAAAAACCTCGTGGGGAAAAACACTAGTGAAGGAAAAGTACACTGATCTCCAAACACGCATAACAAGCTGCCTCGTTAAACCCTTTCCATGGAAAACCCCGTGGGACAAAACCATAGATAAGGAAAAAGAGTACAACACGTGTTTTACTCCCCCTGATGATTACATGACTTGACATAACGGGAAATGAATCATGCTTTGATGTAATTTCTTGATCGTAGAATATAATTCATCGTAGTTGATAAACTTGATATCTTCAGTTAGTAGAATTCCTTGATAAAAATCAATCTTCATATGTCTTTAGAACTCACAATCTGGATGTAGTCATTCATGATGACTCATGATCTTCATTTCAGGTAATACTTCCGCAATAGTGATAAGGTTTCTCTTTAATAAATGATATAACATTATATGTCTAAAAATAATTGTCATATCAACAATCATGATGATCATGACTATAGCGTAATAATGTGCTTATAGTGCTACCTCGTTAAAAACCTTGCTAGGAAAAACTGATTGCGACAAAAACCTAGTTGAAGGGAAAAAGAGTGTAGCGATCATCCATATATTGGATCTCTAGAAAAGAATCAACCCAATGTTGAATAATAATCCAGTTAATACATTCAGTTATTACCTTTGCTAAATTATCTTATTGACATCCTCATTGTAGACTGTGACTACATTAGTTTTTCCAATCGTTGTGGTACTTCTGTACCATAAACAAATTTCATATGTTTAGCAAAAAATTAATTCAAATATGAATTCTTATATGCTTAAACTTCAGCTTGAGACATTAATAAATACATCAAGTATGTCTATAATCAAATCATAAATTTCAATGTAATAATATATCACATTTTGATAAGGTGATCAAAGCGGTATCATAATATATCTTCATAACCAAATGAATACCATCATTTCTAATTCCATGAACCTCTATTCACTACTACAAAAACAGGCTATGACAACGGTTAAAAACCGTTATTATATAAAAAAGCGGACGTTGTTAAAGCCTCCGTTGTTAAATGTTTAAACAACGGTTCATATTTAATGACAAAACCATTGTCAATATGTTTAACAACGGTTAAAAACCGTTGTCGCTACTAGCCATCCTTTGTTAAACCGTGAAAATAATTTTGGTGGGAAAGATACAACAACGCTTATGTTAGCAGAAACCGTTGTTTAAAGTTTTAATAACAAAGGGTATATTAGAAAAAACCGTTGTTAAAATTGTTGTGAATATTTTTAACAACGGTAAAAAATCGTTGTTGTTACTAGCCAACCGTTGTTAAACCGTGTCAATAATTTTGGTAGGAAAGATACAACAACAATTTTGTTAAAAGAAAGCGTTGTTAAACGTGCGTGTAGTTTTGGTGGGAAAGATTATAACAACGCTTAAGTTTTTCAAACCCGTTGTGAAGAGAGTTAATAACAACGGATTATACTAAGGAAGCCGTTATGGAAAGTTTTAATAACAACAGGTATATCAGAATAAACCGTTGTTAAAAGTATGATTAGTTTTGGTGGGAAATATGTAACAACGCTTTTAATGAATTTTAAAATAACCGTTGTTATTTCTTTTATTATTGTTTTTAAAAAAAATAAAAATTTGTCCCCCTGCCAGTGAAAATCCTGCATAAATCAGCAGCAGCAGCACGCATAAACCACTTTCAGCAGCAACAAAATGACATAAACAACCAAAATGATGTCCTTCAGAGCAATTCATACTTACAATTTGCTCTAATGACTTCTACAAATTAAAGTTCCCTATCTTCCAAAATGATCTAAGTTTCATTTATTCTTCCGTGCAATAATTTTCAAGGACGTATTTGCCCCACAAGTCCCTTACCTCGTCTATTTGGTGCTTTTTGTACTTAGAGACATGTGGTGTGGTGATTGCATGCTGCGGATAAAACAAATAAAAGACATTGACTTAGGGTAACAACAGTAGCATATATAGCAACATCAATATAGCAGCAAAGAGATCAGCTCTAATGAAAAAAAGTATTAGCTTCATTAAACTGCTAACCCTTTCTGGAATGAGGATATATCTTCGCCTAATAATCTCCAACATGAAATGACAAACGTAGTATCCACATTGTATGCTATCCGGCTGTTTAGGGACCTATTATTACATAAAAAACGAAGAGACGAGAAGGCAATAATTACCAATTAGTTTAATGCGTAATTAAAAATGACAGATGTCATGCACTTAAGGTATTGTATTTGCGCACATACCCCTATTATCGTAGTAAAAGTAGGGACATCATCAGAATCTTTCGTGGGTTGATCGTCGTTATCTCTTTTCTTCTCAAAGGCCCTTTAAAAAAAAAGGCAAAAACTCACATAAATAATTATGTGTAGTAGTGAAAATAATAATAATTGAAACTTAATATTATGTGCCAAATCAGTATTATAAACTTACTTAATAATCAACTTCTTAAAGGTCTCGGATGGTTGTTTATGCAAAGAGTCCAACCAAAAGACTTTCTTCTTGGTCGGCATGATCGCTGCTAGCACCCAATGTCTCCTAGATCGAGAGACACATCATTATTAACAAGCACAACATATAAAAATCCAAGTGTGTTTGGAATCGTAATATTAATTATATATTACCCGATTTCATTATATAGGGAAAGAATGAGCTTTTTGTTTTTCGCCAGTTCCTGAGCAATATAATATATACGTTCTTCGTACGAAATCATCCCAATATGCATAGATAAAATATAAGGGCACATGAATCCGTATAGATCATGTGGACTCTTGCTCTCGGGGATCACAACCGATTTCAAGAAACTACATGACGGTTTTAATTCCGGTATTTAAAACACTATATCTTAGTCAGAATATTAGAATATTGCATGATTTGTTAAGAAACTTACTTCATCCAAACCAATAGGTGTTGGACATCAATCTCGTCAAGGCCAGCCCAAATGGCTAGAATCTCCCATGACAGAACTGCTTGACGTTCTATCCCTAAAATATCATCCTCGAGCGAAATAATTATCAATTGCTCGCTTGCTATGCGAGCATTAGCCTCCTTATAAAGGTCCATCATCGTCATCGTTCTTACTTTTTCCATGAAAACATTCCCAGTATAATCAGTACGGGATAGACTCCTAACATCTTTCAGCTGGGGGAAATGATGCGAATTTTCTTTTGTGCTACCTGTCACAACATCCTACATGTGGATAACTAAAATTAAGTACTTAACTAAAATAATCCAAACGAAACATATCCCAGTTTGAGCTATTTAAAAAAATTAAGTACTTAACTAAATACCTCATCAACTTGATCTTTCAATGAGGTAGTAGTAGGATATACCTCATCAACTTGCTCTTTCAATGATGAGGCAGTAGTAGAAATTAAAATATAAACAGAGTTTTAAAAAAAAATGGAGAAGTTAAATAAATACCTCATCAAGTTGTTGTTTCGACGAGGTAGTAGAAAGATTGTCTATCGAGTGAGTCTTATCCATGTTTTTTGTTACCTACGTACCTATTACAGACTTCATGCATATCTTGCCAAAAACTGGCCCCTCATTTGAAGGTGATGGGTTGTCCGTCTTCTCAGCCGTCTTCTCAAGTTGCATCCCCTGATTATTGTCATCCGTCTTCTCAGCCGTCTCCTTTTCAGACTCATTTACCTAATAAAATTAACCAATCAAAGGCTATGATGTCAGAGGTTATAGCATTAGAGCTGGTTTTTACCAGTTATTGTAGGGAACACACACCCCGAGTAAGGCTGTTTGGGAACCATGGTGTACCCCGAGTAAGGCTGCAATCACGTATAACATTAAGCTGCTGGAAAGGAACAAATGCAGAAAAAAAAGAAAAATAATAAAGTCATATTTACCTTATCGGTTTGAGGTATTAAAACTTCAGCAGCACTAGGTACCTCTTTCTGTTTATCGTTGATCGATACTTCCTCCTCATGTATTGCCAAGGTAGTAGTGTTCTCTGCCTCTTGACTAATCTCTTGCACCTTACCCTTTTTAATGACATCCTCCATCATCTTCAATTCTTCTTCGGAAGGCTTGCCTCCAGAATTCATTTTTAGTATCACAGAGGCCAATAACTGAACCTGCGTGCAAAAAATGTAGAATCAGCATTTTTATTAAAACAATAACATGTGAATTTTAAATGACAATATAAAATGGTACCATGTCAGCCTTCCCCTTATTTTTCTTCTTCTTTTTCGGGCTAGTTGTCCCATAATATTTTCGTGACTCCGACATGTAATGGGACACCCCTCAATCGACCTGGATACTCAGGTTGGCCGATCGCTCTAGCAAGAACGTCATCACGACCATTCGGAGTGAATTTCCCTTCCACAACCTCCTTCAGTACATTCTCCTATAATATATTAAATAAACTTCATTTTATTTTTGTTACTAAAATAAATAGATAGTCAGACATACATAAGCATAAGAATTAAACAATAAAGTTATTAAAAAACTCGTCTTAATAAAATAATACTTACTATGTTGGCCAAGACTTCCTGATCATATTTGTTACAAGTTCGGGATCCTTTAGGCGTGTGCCCTTCTTTATAAGTTACGTGTCGATTCAAGTCGGTCACTCCCTTTGACACCTACATATTAACTCAAAACTAATATATGTATACATGTGTATCAAGTACAAGTATGATTAAAAAAATCTAATATATATATAGATGCTACTTACGAGATTGTCTTCTATCAATCTGTAACCGCCTCGAGAACCATAATATACCCCCCACTTCTTTGAAATGTTAGCACGATTTGTGGCGCTAACGGCCTTCAAATCATGTAAAATCGCAAGTAGATGAGATAATTAGAAAATTATAGAAAACTCATTAATTTAAAAAAGGGTTTTTCTATTAGTTGCTTATAAGGATGCTTATGTGGCATTTTCAGATTCATTTTCCCTCCATTTCACATTCATTTTCAGATTCATTTTCCCTCCATTTTACATTCATTTTCCCTCCAAAATGTTTCCTTTATTTCATCTATATATATTTTCAGTCCATATATCCTACCTCTCGCCTCATTTACCTATCTTCTTTCTTCTGTTTTTCCCCATCTCTATCTTGTTTTTTTTTTTACTTTTCCTTGTTTGATTATGTCTTCTTATTCATCTTCTTCAAGGAGCACCCCAATTGAAGGTCTTTAATTTAAGAATCAAGCTTGCAATCGTTGTGGTAAGACTGCGGTGATTAAAATATCCGGGTCAACTAGCAATCCAAGAAAAGCGTACTTCAAATGCTTGGAGTGTCATAACTTTGTAACATGGTTGACATCAGCCCATGTTATCCTCAGTAGAAAAATGAAGAGCAATGGATCAAATGAAGATGATGATTGTTCAAGTGATAATTTGAAGGAAGAAATTATTGAGTTGAAAAAGGAGTTTGAGCAATTAGCTTTGTTAGTGAAATTTATTAGCTCGGTGTTTGTTGTGGTTGTTGTACTTTTCCTGATTAAAATTTTACATAATTGGAAAATCATGTAAGAGATTCATGTGTAATGAAATGGACTAATTTAAGTTGCTTTCTTCCTTATGAAATCTTGTGATTTTTTTATTAAATTTAGCTTATTCTAAATGACACCCCAACCCCCTGTAATTTCCAAATCATCATTCCACATTACAACTTTCAAATCATGTGATTCAAATGAAATTAGTGTTGCCAAACGCTACCTTCAGTAGAGTTTTAGAAATTGCTCAAAATAACAGCAGAAAAATGTAAACATATGACATGGATAGTTAACCTGAAACTTTTCACTAGCTCGTTTCGCCTTAAAATTATCCCATTGTTGCTGAGTGATGTTGTGGTACTTTATCGGTGGGCTCTTATGCATCTCCCCCATATCCTTGTCGACATACAAGTGTAATTTGGCAAGGTCACACCTCCACTGCCTTAAGGCTGCCCCTGCCTTATGTAATAGATACTTATCATGGCAGTCGGGAATATCGAAGGCTTCCTGCATCATCATAGCATTCAATTACATGTTATATATATACTAATAAGCGGTTCTCTAATATCATACCTTTATATGGCCTGGGTGAAGAGTAACTTCTGCAATACAGGATTTAGATTCCTCAAATCATCTAAATCAATAGGCGCAAACTGTCTGGTTGTAACTCCAATCCAAGTGGATAAATGGCCAGCATTTGGACAAGTAGGAACACCTTTCACCCTCCAATTTATACTAAGCGGCTGTTTTATCGCTATAACTGCAAGGGTTGCAGGGCACTACGAAGCACCTCTCTCACCAGGCTTATCCCCCTTATCAGTGTTTTCATTTCTTTTCCGTTTTTCACCCATGATAAACCTAAAACCCTAAAACCTTCAAAAGAAATGAAATAGTAACTGAACAGAGTCATGCATGCAGAGATTCTAAAGCCCTAAGACCTTAAAAGGAATGAAATAGTAACTAAACAAATAGTAACTCTAAAACCTTAAAAAGGAATGAAACAGGATGATAAAGAGAACGATAAAGAGAACAAAGACATGAAAAACAAAAAGATGAAAAACAAAAAATGAACTTCAATCTTAATGTAACACCCGGAAATGTACCCTATTTTTATAGTGAAAATATTTTACGGATACTTTTCAGCAAATTTAAGTTTTAATATAGAATTTTATGTTCCGAGTCGAATTTAGAATTTCCGAGTTCGTATTTGGAATTTCCGCGAGATTCCATGAGAATCCCGTTTTAAGTCGTCTTTGACTTTCCTTGACTTTTGAAGTCGCCTTTGACTTTTCTTGACTTTTAAGTCGTCTTTGCATTTTTCTTGACTTTTGAGCCGTCTTTGACTTTTCTTGACTTTTGAGCCGTCTTTGACTTTCGTTGACTTTTTTCTTCATATACTCCCTCAAACCCTAAATCCTTCTTTCATTTTCCACTTACTCTTTCTTCCTCATCAAACCACCAAAAACCTTGCCTCCATTTTTGATCCGTCTTAGATTCGTCGTTACTCCTTCGTTACTCGCTCAAATTCACGTAAGTTCGTCTTATTCTTCCCGTCTCATCTTCCTCTATCCGTATTGATAATAAAATTACCGTCTTTCTCGCTTTTCAAACTTTCCGTCTTTCTCAAGGTGAAGAATATTCATCTTTTATTATCTAATTGTATGTAGGTGGAGACTAGGAAGGTTTAGAAATCGTTTAAAGACGCGAAAAGGTAACGGTGAAGGGTTACTCGATATCATTTACGTGTTTTACATGCTTATATGCTAGAAATCGTATTAGAATACGATTAGTAAGTTTTGGAATCATGTTATGGATGATGATTGTTGTTATTTGATGATTGTTGATGATGAATATTGATTGTTGATAGTTATTAGAAATGGATTATGAGAATTGGAAATGATAGGATTGAATTTATGTTGAAGGCTCACGGGTCAATTGGTAACACATGTCAAGGTCGTGAAATACAAGTCACGGTCGTGACTTGTGCAGTTTCACTGCACTGGCCCCTTTTCGTAAAATGATCATATCTCCTTCGTTACTTGCTTGTTTTGGACTTGTGACCTATCGTTGGAACCGTAAGAGGATAAGCTATCACCTCGACTTAGAATTTCTGCATTTTCATATCTAGAACTCTGGTTATGACAGTTTGAAGTAGACCCTTGTTTTAGTTAGTTTCCAAACTTGTTGTTTTGGAGAGGTATCTATGTTTCCTATTTATTATGCTTCTTAAACTTGTTCTAATGCTTATGTATCATGTATTGATTCATTTTTATCATAGTTAAGGTTATATAATTCCCTATGTAACACCCCACGTTATCTGAAGAGGTCCATTGATTAGCTTAAATGACTAGTGCTTAAAGGGATTGAAAGTACTACTCATATCAACAAAGTGCACTTTCTTTTCTGGTCATCCATGCAAAAGAACTCAAAAGTTAAGCGTGCTTGACTGAGAGTAGTCTTAGGATGGGTGACCTCCTGGGAAGGTTCCCGGGATGTGCATGAGTGAGGACAAAATGCGCTAGAAAAGACCCGTGTTGATCTGTGGGCCATGTACACAGCCTGGAGAGCTATCATGAGTGACCGCTCCCGACCCAAGGTTTGGGCCGGGGTGTTACAAATGGTATCAGAGCAACCCTGCGACCGTGCGGTGATGGAGGCAGTTGTTATACGCTCCTGGAGGCAGTTGTTATACGCTCCATTGTGATCACCCACCTAGCGGGGGAGGATTCTGGGTTAGCGGTTATGCTCCCAGGCGCAACGAGGACGTTGCGTTCTTCAAGTGGGGGTGATTGTAACACCCCACGTTATTTGAAGAGGTCCATTGATAGGCTTAGATGACTAGTGCTTAAAAGGATTGAAAGTACTACTCATATCCACAAAGTGCACTTTCTTTTCTGGTCATCCATGCAAAAGAACTCAAAGGTTAAGCGTGCTTGACTGAGAGTAGTCTTAGGATGGGTGACCTCCTGGGAAGGTTCCCGGGATGCGCATGAGTGAGGACAAAATGCGCTGGAAAGGACCCGTGTTGATCTGTGGGCCATGTACACAGCCTGGAGAGCTATCATGAATGACCGCTCCCGACCCAAGGTTTGGGCCGGGGTGTTACACCATATTCTCATGTTTTGTGACGGTTGTTGGTATTCCCCACTTTGAGTCGGTTTTTCCATATGTTATGATTTGAGCACTAATGCTTTTGGGCTATGAACTCTCATTTCCTGGCTACACCCTTATACTCGTTAGACTGGAATGTCGGAGCGATGAAGTGTATCCTTGATGCTTGTATGCATGTTTAGTGGGGATATGACGACGTTGTTAGGAGGCGAACGCAATGCGTTGATCGACCCGACCGTCAAATGTTGTATAACCGCGAGGTGGTGTTATTGCATGTAGCGTACTAGCTTGACTTTTGAATATAGATCTCTTTCCGCCTCTTTCGTGTGGTTTAGCCGAATTTGGGGTACTCGACGTCTTTGTATGATCGAGTCTTGGATGTGGAACGTCTTACCACATGTCGAATCGGAACACGTCTTATTCCGAGAGTCTGG
>JAIUZE010069068.1:0-26766 GCA_022085475.1 Heliosperma pusillum
TCTTTCCTAGTAGCTACATTCAGCTTCCTATAATCAATACACATCCTCCACCCTGTCACTAGTCTAGTAGATATAAGCTCGTTTTTGTCATTAGTGACGACCGTAGTCTCTCCCTTCTTAGGGACTACCTGAACATGACTGGCCCACTTTGAGTCAGAAATAGCATATATGATCTCTGCATCTAACAATTTCTGCACCTCTTTTCTAACTACCTCTTGCATAGTGGGGTTTAAACGACGCTGACCCTGCCTACAAGGTTTATGGTCTTCTTCTAAGTGGATACGGTGCATACAAAAGTCAGGATTAATACCTTGTAAATCGTCAATGCTATAACCTATAGCCTTCTTGTGTCTTTTTAAAACTACCAACAAATCAGTAAGTTGGTTTTTAGATAGGTTAGCACTGACAATTACAAGATTCATCTCATGGGAATCAAGAAAAACATATTTAAGATTAGAGGGGAGGGGTTTAAGTTCAGGTTTCTTTACCTCGGTAACCTTAGGGGGGTTACCTAAGCTATACACCTTCTGTAACTTGCAGTCCTCTCCTGTCAGCAGTTTTTCCATCTCAACTACATCCTTACTCCGTGAGCTTCCAACTTCAGCAGTGCTGTAAATTAAGGCGATCTCCAGAGGATCCCTATTCAAACACAAAGAAAGACAGTCATGAACATTCAAATCCACAATATCGACTATATGACATGTCTCTTCTAGCATGGGGTGTTTCATTGCATTATCTAAATTGAAAGTGATAGTGTCATCCCCCACTGTTAATGTAAGTCTCACATTCTTAACATCTATAACCGCCCCCACAGTATGGCGGAATGGTCGTCCCAAGATGATAGGAATTTGGGTGTCTTCAGCCATATCTAATACGACGAAGTCAACAGGTATGAAAAACTTCCCTACTCTAACCGGTACGTCTTCTAAAATTCTCAAAGGGTGTTTAATAGAACGGTCGGCCATTTGTAAGGTCATGGTTGTAACAGTAAGTTGACCCATATTTAGCTTTTTACATATAGAAAATGGCATTACACTAACACTAGCCCCTAAATCACAAAGGGCTTTATCAATAGCTAAGCATCATATATTACAAGGAATAGAAAAACTCCCTGGATCCTTTAGCTTAGGTGGTGATCTGGATAGTAACACAACACTGCATTCCTCAGTAAATGCAACCGTCTCTACTTCATTAAAGGACCGCTTCCTTGTCAATATGTCCTTCATAAACTTTGCATAAGCCAGAACTTGAGTGATCAACTCAACAAATGGTACACTCACTTGCAAATTCTTGACCACTTCCATAAAACTTCCAAACTGTTTATCGAGCTTGGATTTATGTTGGCGGTGAGGAAAAGGAAGTGTAATGGCGATTGACTCGGCTTCTTTTCCTTTTGAAGGTGAAGTAGGGGACTTGTAAGTTTGATCAGGGGTTGCTCGATCGAGCAAGGGGTTGCTCGATCAAGCAAGGGGGTTGCTCGATCGAGCAAGGGGTTTGCTCGATCGAGTTTGTCAACACAGGATTTTTTAGGAACCCCTCGAGCAAAATTGTCGGATTTTTCCTGGGTTGCTCGATCGAGCACAGGGGTGTTGCTCGATCGAGCAACCTCCTTTTCAGCCATTTTTTCGCTTTTTTTCAAATCTTGACGAGCAACTTCCATACTTTCATCGTTCTCATCCCCTTTCATTTCCGGGCCTTTGTAATGGGTCCCACTCCTCAAGGTAATAGCTTTGGCTTGTTCATGTGGAGGGTGTCCTTGAGGAGGAATATTACCTGGTTGTTTGTGTGGATGTTGAATTGCCAATTGGGCAATTTGAGTATCCACTATCTTGTTATGTGCGAGCAGTTGAGAGATCTGAGCATCTTGCTTTTGTTGTATCATGAGACTTTGCTGCAACATGGATTTCAATTCTGCCATATCATTACTTGGAGGTGGTGGAGGTGGAGCTTGTTGAAAGTTTTAGCCTCGTTGATTTGAACGGTTATAGTTACCTTGGGAATTTCGATTTTGAGGAATCACATAAGAGGAACCTTGTTGCTGAGGTGGTGGCGGGGTAGGATTAAGAACATTCTAACTTTGGTAGGAGAAATTTGGATGCTCTCTTGTCCTTTCATAATAAACGTTAGAGTACGGTGTACCTTGCTTAAAGGATTGAAAGACAAGTAGTTGTTCAACCGTACTCATAAACTCTACTGCATTATGCCCCATAGTACCACATCTTTCACAGGTTGGATCTTGTTGAACCATGTCATGAACCGTTTGTTTATTTTCCAGAGATTTTGAAGTTTGTAATTCGACAATTTTAGCAGTTAATGCCTCCAACTGATCTGGTACGGCATTGTCCGAACCTCCTCGCCTCGCATTACCCCTGGGATTTCCATACTCAGCAGTGTGAGTAGCTATCTCATCAATCAACTTCCAAGCATTAGCATCGGTAGTGTTATTTTGGAATCTTCCATTGGCAGAAGAATCTAGCAATGCTCTCTCATCATCATATAACCCGTTGTAAAACTGGTTGCGTAGGAACCAAGTATCAAAACCATGATGTGGAATAGATTTGACAAGCTTCTTGAAGAGAACCCATGCCTCATTAAAGTTCTCAGTGGGACTTTGTTTGAAACTTGTGATTTGACTTCGGATGGCGTTGGTTTTCTATGGCCGGAAATATCTTTTGTAGAATGCAAGAGCCAGAGAATTCTAATCAGGAATGCCAAGTGCATCCACATCTAACTCACTCAACCAATCTTCTGCCCCGTCTTGTAGCGAAAAAGGGAATAACACCAACTTGATCTGATCTTTTGTTACCCCACTCGTTAAAGGAATAGAGTAACAATAATTGGTGAATTTCTCCATATGCTTAGCAGGATCCTCAGTGGGGCTTCCTCCAAACATGTTTCGCTCCACCAAAGAGATATAAGATGGACGAATCTCAAAGGTGTCATTGCCCGTAGTAGGGAGTTTGAATCCATTAGGAATAGATGCAACGGTTGGCTCCGAATGGCTGGCTAAAGTAGGCATGGTTGTAGTGGTGGAAGAAATATGTGTATCCTCTTCTAAGGGTGGTTTTTCTGTGACAAATTCGGCGTAAACTGTGTCAAGCGTACTCAAGTCTTTCGCTTCTTAAATTTCCTTCCAAAAGTTTCGTCTAACTCGGAGAGTCCTTTCTGGTTCGGAATAGTAGGGTACGAGATCGGACCTGGAACACCTGGGCATAAACAAACACTAAAGAAAAGGATAAGAACGGTGTCAAGGAACTTAGGTTCCCTGAGACGAAGAAAAAGACAAACTAAGTAGAAAGAAACAGAAAACTGTTGCCTCCCCGGCAACGGCGCCAAATTTGATAAGGGTAAAGTCGCGTCACCTTAATCAAAGTAATCCTAATTCACTACTAATTAATAGTGAGTGGTAAGCAAGGTATCGAATCCACAAGAACGCGGTAGTATTCTAATCTGTTAAACTAGGTTTGTCTCTTAAGTTACAATTTCAGGGTTTAAGATTGGTATTTCTAAACTAATAGCAAACAATAACAATAAAAGGTTAAAAACAATAAGATTAAAAGTCAAGGGTCTCAGGTTCACTAGGATTATTGTTCAGGGGTAAAGATGTAATCAACTATCATGCAATAAAGTTATCTAAAGTCAAGGGTCTCATGTTCACTAGGATTAATGTTTTTTCCTCTAATCAAACAGAATTTGAGGTCAAATTCTTTTGAACCATGGGTGGTTGTAGCAGGGGCTAGGGGTAAGGGTTTTTCATTTTACATGCCAAAAGAACATTCCATGAGACTATGCAAAGCAATGACAAAGTTGGGTGAAATTCAAGAGGAAAATGAAACAAATTCATGAAAGCAAGCTAAGAACTCAACTTTAGGAAACCTGAATTGATCCCAGAGTATCAAAAAAATTGGGCAAATTTCAAACGCTCATATCTTGAGTTCTACAAGGTGAAATGTTTTGTTCTAAACATGAATAGATTCTTAATGAAGTCATATTTCATATGGCTTTGGAATCATCAAGTTTTATCGAGTATATTTCTCACAGGAGAGCTTCAAAGACTGTAATGCAGGAATGCTGCTCAGTTTTTTCAGAAATGAGCTGTCAGCACTAAAACGTGGATAACTCTATATTGGATGGATATTTTTGGTTAATTCTTGGAGATGAAATATAACTTAATTATATTTCATTTGAGTTATCATGGGAATTTTTATTCAATCTGAGTTTGGAGTTATGATTTTTTGAAGTTCATGCTGCTGTACAGGAAAACTGCAGAACATTCAGAATTGACCTGTTGTTACTCAAACCCAAATATCTGGAACTCTAGGGCACTTATAGGGTTGATTTATTATGGAGGTGAAAGCTAACACCTTTATCTTTCATTTCAATCATCATGGGCATTATTAATCCATCTGAGCTGGGAGATATGATTTTTCAAAGTTCATGTTGCTGTACAGGAAGAGTGATGAGCATTCACTTCTGACCCGTACTTACTCAAGGGCTCATAACAGAATATCCCAGACCTTTTTTTGGATGCTTCTAATTGGAGGTTATAGCTAACTCATCTAGTTTCCTTTTGGATACTCATGGTCCTTCTAAGTCTAACTGAGCATAAAGTTATGGCATCTGCAAGACAGGGCTGAATAATGCCCATTATGCTGAACATTTCAGAATGACGTGAACTTACTCAAGGCCCCATAACTGAAGATCCAAGACATTTTTTGTGTGATTCCAACTGGAGGAGGAAGATAACTTATCTAGCTTCAATTTTGATACTCATGGGTCTCCTAATTCAATATGTGCAGGAAATAAGAGCATCTGCAAGATGCCCCTGAAGTCTGAAATGCCGCTGCATAGTTATCAGTGACCAGCTAGTACTCAAACCTCTATATCTAGAGTTCAAGACCTCATTTAGGGTTGATTATTTTTTGATATGAAAGCTAACATCTCTAGATTTATAATGTGATATCATGGGCACTATAAATCATCATGAGAAAAGAGTTATCAATGCTGCAAGTCATGCAAAGTTCCTGAATGTTATGCATGGGGGCTGTTTTGCATTTGTATGCAGCCAGGGCCTTCCTGTCCATTTTTCTTGGCTTGAAAGGCACGTCCAATGATATACATTGGTCCCTAAATGATCCTAAGCATGTGATAATATTATGCCAGCAAAGAAGACCTTTTGAATTTATAAAGAACAGCTCACATGTGAAGGGAACACAAGGAAAGTGACAGTTTGTCCTTATCTCCTCTTGTCTCCTCTTTTTTGAATTCCTTTGCAAATGTAGCCATGGGCCACAAAATAAGACAAGGAAACAACTATTTTATGTCCCAAGTAGTCGAAATCAGTCTTTTTAATTTATTTGTATTATTTCTCTTTTGAATTTCACCCTTAGATTAAAGTAGATAAAATCAAGAGCTAGATTGCTTCTTAGGGTTGAGTAGTTGAACTTTGTAATGCTCTATATAAAGGGCCATTCTCCTTATAACAAATCAGATTATGTGGAATGAAAAAAGATTAGATTTCTCTCCAAAAAAATATAAAAACTCGTGCCAAGGCTGTAGTTTGTTCAAGGACTGGAATTTAGCTTGTGCTAAGCTGTAGCTAAATGTCCAATGTCTTTTTGCAAGGGTAATTTAATATGTGCTAAGCTGTGATTAGATTAAAACTACTGTTTAGTGAGTCTTAATTCATCTTGTTGTAGATACCTCGAATCTACACCTTCTGCCAACCACCCAATGATGATTGGGCCGCATGTTGTTATAGCGGAACGATGTATGACAATTCGTATGTTTATCGTCAAGTGACAGCTCAAAGAGTTGTGTCTACCCCTTGCTCGTTATCTACGTACTGTTACGGTCATTTTGACAGTCATTAGAGTCATTTTGGAGTCCGGGTCAAAAACCGCTTCATTTTCTATAAACCGTTTTGTAAAACCGTGTCTGAACGCACGAGAATATTCCGGATATTTCAAAACTTATTCTTTCTCGGTTAAAGTATATACATATTTTATTTAGAAAAGAATTCGAAATCTACTTCAATTCCCATAAAGAAACGCGGAAATCTTTCTTTCAATGTAGGAAACTGCTTGGGAAACGACGTGCGCCTCTTCCAAGAGTCGCTGTCCCTGCTGCGCCTCTTCCCCAGCCCGTTTTACCTGTTTCCGGAATATTTTCTAGAATCTTTCTGTGTTCGAGTTATTCCATAACTCTTCGAATTTCTCCCTATATAAGGAGAGGTTCGTGCACATTTCAAAGCTACGCGAGTGTTCCGCCCCTTTTTTCTCTCTCTTTGCATTCTAGACCTAGCTCTAAGCATTTTGACAACTACGTGCTTGATCAATCGACCACAAAAGCTCAGATTCTTCTAGGTACCTGTCACGTTATTGCATTGACCTACCAATTTGACCTACTCAACAATAATAAATTTTCATCAACTTAATTAATCGATAGTTCCTCTTGCGAGGGCACTTTCTTTACATTCGAGTTGAGCTGTCGCTAAATCGATAACTTTAGTTCATGTAATTATGAGGGTGTTTAATCCCATCTTTTTCTTTTGTACTTTATTTTATTTAATGTAAGATTCATGTAAGATTTAAGTCAAAATTATTTTCAAACCTTTTCTTTAGTCTTTCTTTATTTAGTTTGTTTGACTTAAATCCCTAATAGTCGATATTAGTGGGTTTTAGTCATCTATCAATTTGTGTTTTTAGAGGTTAGATTCGTCTATATTTAGTCTCTTGATTCGTCTATATTTAGTCTCTAGATTCGTCTTTGATATAATTGATATGACCTAAATCACTTCAATCCGACTTGTAGATCATTAATAAACCGTAAATCACCTACGAACATTAATTGGTTGCGATTCTGGCTTCACAGGCAGAACCCAACTCAGGAACAGACGCACAGAGTGCTGCGCCTCTTCCAGAAGACGCACCTCCTACTGCGTCTCTTCCGGGTTGGTTTCTGTCTCTGAATTTCCTGGCTCGCTTTGACATAGTTTAATTAGTTAATTAAATGACTAATATTCGTATTATCACTGCTAATCTGATTCGTCTTAGTTTTATTAATTATTTTCTTTCTTTCCATTAATATTTCAAACATACTTCCGACATAGATCTTATATTCGTGGTTATCAATTGTATTATTTCTTTTATAGTTATATTTAATCATTGTATTGGATTATTCTTTGTGTGACTTAATTGCTTTCTCACATGCAATCAATCCTAAATCCCAATTCAACATAATTAATTGCTAAATTACATGTCAACTGACATAGTCTAAGCTCATATGCTAGGATTAAATTGTGGATGTTGTATATCATGAATATAACCGGCAACACATTGATAAAAGAAGACTTTCCCTAATAATTAGTAGAGGCTGCTTCTGAGGCGGGCGTGATTAGGTGTTCGATCAAAAGAACTTCCTAATACGTACCCTCACCCCTTCCTCCAGATCTCTATGAACATCCATATTCATTGGCATCCACGAGAGTTATTCTAGACATAGAATGCTAAGGGTAACGAGTTCTTAGTGTTCATGCCATTCTTTTCTGTCTTGACATGACATAAAGTATTCGAACGGTTCCAACTTCCCACAAAAGTTGGTGACAACTCCACAAATGCGTGTTTTCACGCTTTTCCCTTGTTTCTCCAAACCGTGGTACCCCGTGCACCACAATTTTTGGAAAGGATCGCGAAACTCGTGTATCACAGTTTGGCGACTCCGCTGGGGATTATACACTTACGTGTTAACCAGGGTGAAACTTGAACGAGGTTATGGAATTGTATGTATGAGACAGTTATCGGTTTTCATTACTTGACCTTCGTGGGTCGTCTTATTCGGCTTTCCTACGCCTAACCCAACCCTTTCGACCAATCGTCCTGTCTTACGTCAACCATACCGCGGTGTATACTCATGTTAGCACCAAGGGCTTTCACTACTCGGACGAATGAACTAGGAACCGGCCTTACTCATGTTTGGCGCGGACCTCCCCACAGACCTTGGGTTTGATTGCTTGGTATGGCAATCCACTCTTTAAGTATGTATAACCCTTATGAGATCACCATCTTTGTAAATAAACCATGGCAATATTTTCAAAACCAAAATCTTTTTAAACTTGTAAATCATTTTTAAAGGTGGCCTAAAGTAGCGCAAAATGAGTCGAATATCTGTCAAAGTGTCTAGTCAAAAATCATTTTTTTCCACTAAGACGAGAAATCAAGAGAGATCTAAAGGAATTTTGATTCCTAAAGACTAGACAAAACTAATTGCAAGAAAAATCACAAAAAAAAGGAAAACTAAACCGTGCTCCCCGGCAACTGCGCCAAAATTTGATCGGGCCTGTCGCAAGCCCTGGTCAAAGATAATTACCCAGACTAGGCTAACAACAAATTAATATAGTTAGGTAAGCAGGGGTCGATCCACGGGGAGATGGTGTTTCCTATGGATTGTGAGATACTTGCAATTGGATTTTGTCTAAACGAGTATCTGGGTTTTGGGGTTTTGGATTCTAAATTAATAAAAAGCATAAACAAAATAAAAACAAGATAAAAACATATCAAAATGAAAAGAATGAAATAAATTACGAATTAACAATGATATAAAAGATCTAGGGAAATAGGTTCACACATGTAGGTTAACATATTGACGAAATTGGATTTAGAACATGCAAATAATTCATTGTGAGATCGTAAGAATGTTGTGTTCATTACAATCGTAGTCCAGATGGTCTAGCAGGCTTTTAGGCGATTTACTAGGTCTGATCTACCATGTCATGCTTTGTCTATTCAATTCACGTATTTCTACCTTGGAAAAGAATTCCATTTTAGTCAATGACTTTGGCCAGAAATCGTTAACCATCATTACAATCCAAACATGCATAGACACAACGTTTTAAAGGCACAATTTCTTTATCCAATTTTCATCTTTTAATTAACCTAACATGACTACCCTACACCCTAGAAAGGTGACTAATTACTCATGGTATTTAGATCTAGGTTGGTTTTAACAATTAAAACTAGGCTAGACATGTTTATTTGTACATGGCAAGTATGATTAAAAGGCAAGTATGATTAAAAGGCATCCACGGGATAAGACGTTTCCCTGAACGCATACACGATGCTACATTTCGTATATGTAGACTAATTTCCTCCTGGTAGGACGACGATAATAATACGGTCCTAGTCTAAACCTGGCCAGACTCTCGGGATAAGACTTTCCGATTCGACATGGTGACGTTCCACATCCAAGACTCGGTCACATAGACGTCCGAGTACCCCAAATTCGGTCAACTTCACGAAAGAGGCGAAAAGAGCCAAGCCTCATAACAAGCGGTACGCTATATATGCAAATAACACCACCTCGCAAGTACACAACATTTGACGGCCGGGTCGATCAACGCATTGCGTTCAACTCCCAACAACGTCGTCGTATGCCCACTAACACATGCAATTAAGCAGTAGGATACCTCCTCGTTCTGACATTCCAGCCTTACGAACGTGGAGGTAGCCAAGGGAATGAGAGTACAAAGCACAAGACAAAATAGTGCTCAAACCGTAACATTTGTAAAAACCGACTCAAAGTGGGACATACTAAAACCCGTCACAAAACATGAGAATAGGGAATCATATAAGTTTAAATATGATAAACATGGGTCAATACAATATACATAAGCATTAGAAAAAGTTTATGAAACATAATGAATAAAAAACATAGATACCTCTCCAAAACAACGTTGTTTGGAAACCAACGAAAACAAGGGTCCACTTCAAACGGTCATAACTAGAGTTCTAGACATGAAAATTCAGAAATTACAAATGGAGGTGATAGCTTATCCTCTTACGGTTCCAACGAGATGTCACAAGCCCAAAACAAGCAAGTAACGAAGGAGATATGATCATTTTACCAAAAGGGGTCAGTGCAGGAAAATTCCTGTCGGCAGCGAGTGACGCAGCCTGCGTCCCCCAACGCAGCCTGCGTCCTTCACGGGATTCAAGGACGATCAAAAATCAACATGTTATCAACAACAAAATCCTCATTTATCATCACAAATCATCAATTCTCATATCAATTAACAACTAACAACATCAATCAACAACAACACAAGTCCTAAGCATACTAACCATAACCTAAATAAGATTACTAGCCTAGAAAACACATAAAACACGTAAATGATATCGATTAACCCTTCACCGTTACCTTTTCGCGTCTTTAAACGGTTTCTAAACCTTCCTAGTCTCCACCTACATACAATTAGATAATAAAAGATGAATATCATTCACCTTGAGAAAGACGGATAATTTAAAAAGCAAGAAAGACGGTAATTTTATTACCAATACGAATAGAGGAAGCTAAGAGGGGAAGATTAAGACGAACTTACGAGAATTTGAGCAAGAAACGATCGAGATATGTTGATTCAAAGACGGATCAAAATGGAGGCAAGGGTTTTATGGTTTCTTAAGGAAGAAGGAAAGTTTTGTGTTTGTGTGAATGAAAAATAGGTTAAGTGTAGTATGAGATATTTAAGTGGAAAAGTCAAGAAAAGTCAAAGACGGCTTAAGACGGAATTCTCATGGAATCTCGCGGAAATTCCAAATACGAACTCGGAAATTCTAAATTCTACTCGGAACATAAAATTCTATATTAAAACTTAAATTTGCTGAAAAGTAACCGTAAAATATTTTCACTATAAAAATAGGGTACATTTGCTGGTGTTACACCCAGCCTCCTGCAAAGTCAATTAGTATTTTATGCTTCAAAAGAAGTGGCAATCGGATATGGAAAATGACAAGCAAGCACAAAGGCTTACCATGCTTCGTGCCGTCCTGTAAGACATGTGGCTCTCCGCTGCCCAAATGAGATGTCTACTATCCAATCTCTCAGCCCGCGCAGGTGCACCCGCCAGATGGTGTTCACCTCGTCCCGTGGTAGTTGTAGCAGGAGCTAGGGGTAAGGGTCCTTCATTTTACATGCCAAAAGAACATTCCATGGAACTGTCTAAAGCCATGAGACAATTGGATGCAATCCAAGAACAAAATGAGCCAAGTTCGGGGAAAACAAGCTTAGCATTCAACTTCACGAAACCTGAACTGGTCCCAGAATATCATCAGAATTGGGTCAACTTCAATAACCCATATCTTGAGTTCTACATGGTGGAAATTTGAGTTCTTTATATTTTTGGATTCTTGAAAGAGTCCTCTTTCATATGGGATTTGAATCATCAAGTTTCATTGAGTAGATTTTGCACAGAAAACCTTCAAAGACTGGCATACATGGTGCATCTCGTTTTCTGACAAAATGACTTGTCAACACTCAAGGCTGTATAACTCAACATTGGCTGGATAGTTTTGGTTGATTCCTTTTGGATATGAAATCTAACTTCATTAGCTTTCATTTGAGTCATCATGAGAATTTTTAATCGACCATATGAAGGAGATATGATTTTTTGAAGTTCATGCTGATGTACAGGAAAACTGCAGGATATTCAGAATTGACCTGTTGTCACTCAAAGGCTTATAATTGAAGTTCTAGGAACTGTTTTTGCATGATTCCAACTGGAGGAGGAAGCTAACTCATTGAGCTTAAATTTGGCTACTCATGAGACTCCTAATTTTATCTGTGCTGGAAACTACAGGCTCTGCAAGATGCCCCTGAATGCTGAACTATTACAGCACATGCTATCAGTGACCTGTCTGTACTCAATCCTCAATATCTAAAGTTCCAGATATAATTTGGGTCTGATTCTTTGTGACATGAAAGCTAACATCTATATCTTTCCAATGAGCTATCATGGGTCTTCAAATTCATCCTGAGCAGGGAGTTATGAGCGTTACAAAATACAATCAGAAGGGTCCATGTCATATCTCACCCGGTTCAGGTCCAACATCAAAGAGCTTCATCCAAGACAACTCCTAATGTGAATTAAGTTATTTCAAGGCCTAATACTCTTACCTTATGGTCTTAGGAAAACAAAAGTCTAGGAGAGTTTTTGCTAATTCACAATAAAAAGGCAGGTTTAGTTAAGTCCAAACAAATGGGTCCAGGTGGAACCAATTCTGCACAACCATGAACCAAGGCTGTTTTGAAAGCTATTTTTGGCTAGGCAAGAGAATGGCACGACTTGAAAGGCATCTTAACATTGTGTACTTGAGGATGGTAGCTGCCAAGCTCAAGCTCCAAGGTCTTACACATCTTAATTGACCTTCTACAAGAAGACAAAGAGGAGCAGCCTGTTTTTATGCTTTATGCTTTATGCTTTTGTCCTTAGTTTGTTTTTTTCTGATTTGTGTAAGGCCAAGGCCACGACTTTCTTGTACATTAGATGATGCATTTGAGACCCTTAGATGTGTATCTCTTGGCCTATATAAGCCTTGCTTTGTAACCTAATGAAATCAGATTATGTTGAATGAAAAAGATGAGTTTTCTCTCAAATTTAAATCTTAATAACTTGTGCATTGCTTAGTTATTTGAGTCGGGCCTAATGACATCTCTGTGCTTGGCTGTGAGTGTTGATTAGTCACCTGTTGGCAAGTATTATTCTTCCTGTGCTAGGCTGTGGTTGAATGATCCTTGTTGTTCGAATTCTGTAAGGAACTATCTGTGCTTGGCTGTGGTAGCTCTCTTTCAGATTCACCTTTAGTTCTTTAGTTAAAATTCCTGTGTTAAGCTGTGGAATTTAGACCAAAGTTCATATCCTTTTATTTCACTTGTTTTCATCTTGTCAAAACCCAAAGAAAATCACCACAAAAAGAGCCTTAAGTTACATTGTTTGTTCAGAAATCATTCATTGTTTGAAGTGTTGCTTCTGTGATTCTAAATAGCCCCTTAGGTTGTTTGTCTCAAGTTCGATTCCATCAAAACATAAGAGACCTCTATCATTACGCTGCAAATTGGTTATCAGAGCTAGAATTAACATAAGTTCCATCTTGTGTTAGTCTTGGTGTTGCTTGTAGCTACTCTACAACCTGTTTTGTTAAAGCAATTTATATTCTGAATTTTAATGACTAAACCAGTAGCCATTGAGTATATTCCTCATGTTCCAAGTCCTAAGATGAGGTATCATGAGCATGGGTCCATTTACAAGTCCATGGCAGCAGCTATGGAGAAGTTACAGGACTTAAGAAGAGGGCATGAAGGTGTTGTGCATACAAGGAAAGCAACCAGCAGTCATGGGATTCGAAGGGATCCAAAACCACCTGATTTGGGACAAGAAGCTAGACACCTAGTCCATGGGAGTCCTAAGTCCTCTCCTGCCCTTAGAGGTAGAGGTAAAGTCCTTACACTTCCTACATTTAATGGCAAAAACAGTAGAGCATTCGTCTCTTGGTTGTTTGATGTTGAATGTTACTTTGAGAGCAAATGTTTTTCTGATGAAGAGAAGCATGACCTTGTTGTGTCTTCATTCAAGAGTTTTTCTTTGTTATGGTATAATACTCTCAATCTTTCAAGGATAATGGAAGGGAAGAGTAGGATTAGTTCTTGGTCTAGACTAGAAAGGACCATGAGACAAGAGTATCTACCTTGTTCTACCATGGAGGATTTGTGGACTGAACTAAAAGCCCTTAAACAAAGTTCATTGTGTGTCCTTGAATATGCTAAGTTGTTTGAGGAACTACACTTTGTTTGTGATAGGAATGTTGAGGTTGTGCAAAAGGGAATTAGATTTTACCATGGCTTGAAATCTGAAATTGCAAAGAGAATTGATTTAGAAGTGTTGTATCCATATGATGATTTGCTTGAGTTAGCTTTATATGTTGAGGAGAGCTTAGCAAGGCCTACAAACCATGAGGTGCTAGCTAAAAGGGACGGTATAGAGGCTACCAAAACAGTTGGGAAAGAGAAGGGCTTAGACCAAGAGGAGGTTATTGGTTATCCTAATTCTAAATGCATTGAGCTAAGAGTCATGGGTGCTTATGATGAAATGAATGGCTCATGTTCTACTGTCTTGGAAAGCCAATGTCTTGAAGTTAAAACAACATTAAACTCTACATTTGAGGCTGCCACACAAGAAGAAGAACAAGGTGACACCAACATGGTTACAACCCATGGTGAAAAACAAGAAGAGGATGTTGATGTCCAAGGCCTAACTTTGAGCACTTATTTGAGTCCTTTGGACCTTTATGTGAATCAAAGGTTATGTCAACCTTTATGCTTAAGGACGGGGCAGCTCTTGGTGGAATCATATGGTCAAATTCAGTGGGGTACAAGCAAGGGTGAAGCAAGAAGAAGTACTTATTCTGATTTATGCACAAAGGCTCAAAACCTGAACCTTAGCATTAACTACTGTTCTAGCTTCATAGTTGGCTGCTTGGGAGGTATAACATGTGTTCTTTCAACTCCACACTTTCATTTCTATATGTTATTAAGACTGCAAATCAACCTAGTACAGTTGGGAGCAAATTCATATATGTTAAGGAGGGAAATGGATCACTTTAAACCTTGCTGTAAAATTCTGAAATTGTTGTGTTTTGAGGATAATATTATGCAATTACATCATGAGAGCTTGTTAGAATTACTTGGGATATCAAGAACATGTCCCCTACATTGTCTTGAAGGAGTATTAGGCATATTGGTGATGTTTAAGTTGAGGCAAAGACATAAGAACAGGAGCAGCCCCATGGTTGCATTTCTATGCTCTACTACTTGTGCCAATTCACTTTTTAATTTGAAGATGTGTGTGCTTGATGCTGCTATTCAATTCTTGCCAAGGAATTTTGTGTTGGTCTTTGATCCTGGAGGATTCACTCACACTTGCTACTCCAAGATGCATAATTTTTTTTCTTCCTCTTATCAAACAGAATTTGAGGTCAAATTCTTTTGAACCTAGGGTGGTTGTAGCAGGAGCTAGGGGTAAGGGTCCTTCATTTTACATGCCAAAGGAAGATCCCATGGAATTTCTAAATCCATAAGACAATTGGATGCAATCCAAGAGCAAAATGAGTTCAAAACAAGCCATGCTAAACAATTTCAGAACAGTCCCAATACTTTCAGAATTGGGTCAACTTCAATAACCCATATCTTGAGTTCTACATGGTGGAAATTTGAGTTCTTTATATATTTGGATTCTTGAAAGAGTCCTCTTTCATATGGGATTTGAATCATCAAGTTTCATCGAGTAGATTTTGCACAGAAAACCTTCAAAGACTGGCATACATGGTGCATCTCGTTTTCTGACAAAATGACCTGTCAACACTCAAGGCTGTATAACTCAACATTGGCTGGATAGTTTTGGTTGATTCCTTTTGGATATGAAATCTAACTTCATTAGCTTTCATTTGAGTCATCATGAGAATTTTTAATCCACCATATGAAGGAGATATGATTTTTTGAAGTTCATCCTGATGTACAGGAAAACTGCAGGATATTCAGATATGACCTGTTGTCACTCAAAGGCTTATAACTGAAGTTCTAGGAACTGTTTTTGCATGATTCCAACTGGAGGAGGAAGCTAACTCATTGAGCTTCAATTTGGCTACTCATGAGACTCCTAATTCTTTCTGTGCTGGAAACTACAGGCTCTGCAAGGTGCCCCTGAATGCTGAACTATTACAGCACATGCTATCAGTAACCTGTCTGTACTCAATCCTCAATATCTAAAGTTCCAGATATAATTTGGGTCTGATTCTTTGTGACATGAAAGCTAACATCTATATCTTTCCAATGAGCTATCATGGGTCTTCAAATTCATCCTGGGCTAAGAGTTATGAGGCCCGAAAGCCATGTCTGATTTCAGGATTGCTCTTGAATCTGTTTTGGGCACCTGTTTTCAGCAAGATCCCCTTTTGTGCCATTTCAAATGCATTGGTTACATGTTCAAGAGTCCCAAGCCCTAATCCTACTACTTAAGAGCCTAAGGAAGAAGTTTGCCTAGGATCACGTCTTCTAATTATGGATAAAATGCAGGATAAAGACAAGTCCAAGACACATGGGTCCAAGTGACAGCAAGTCATCACCCATCTGTCCCAAGGCTGGTTTCTTTGCTCTTAATGGTTAGACAACTTTATGGGCTGTCTTTAAAGGCATCCTAACACCTTGTCCTCAAGGCATGGAAGCAGCCAAGAACATATCCCAAGGTCTCACCATCAGAATTGACAAAGAAGCAAAAAAAAACAAACAAGGACAGCTTTATCACTTTATGCTTTATGCTTTTGTTACTTAGTCAGTTTTCTGTTTTGTATAGGCATCAAGGGCCACGAATTCTTGCACTTTTGGAGATGCATTTAGACCATTAGATGTGTATTTCATTGGCCTATATAAGCCATGCTTGTAACCTAAGAAAATCAGATTATGTTGAATGAAAAAGATGAGTTTTCTCTCAAATTTAAATCTTAATAACTTGTGCATTGCTTAGTTATTTGAGTCGGGCCTAATGACATCTCTGTGCTTGGCTGTGAGTGTTGATTAGTCACCTGTTGGCAAGTATTATTCTTCCTGTGCTAGGCTGTGGTTGAATGATCCTTGTTGTTCGAATTCTGTAAGGAACTATCTGTGCTTGGCTGTGGTAGCTCTCTTTCAGATTCACCTTTAGTTCTTTAGTTAAAATTCCTGTGTTAAGCTGTGGAATTTAGACCAAAGTTCATATCCTTTTATTTCACTGTTTTCATCTTGTCAAAACCCAAAGAAAATCACCACAAAAAGAGCCTTAAGTTACATTGTTTGTTCAGAAATCATTCATTGTTTGAAGTGTTGCTTTTGTGATTCTAAATAGCCCCTTAGGTTGTTTGTCTCAAGTTTGATTCCATCAAAACAAAGAGACCTCTATCATTACGCTGCAGTTCAAATGGGTAATTTGGGTTCTAGTGAGTCGGGTTCATAGATAATGGGTAGTCAAACTTGGGCGCGATGGATTGAGGCTCTCGGTCTTACAATCCCTCCCATATACTGAACCAAGCTATCTCTCGCGTACACACGGTCGATATACCAACTATATGCAAATCCTAACATATTCTGAGGCTATCGATCTTACGGAAATGTATGAAAAACATGAATCATGCAAGTTTGTCAAGCAAGCATTTCATCAGATATATGGTATGCGAAAGTTGGAAGAAAGACAATTAATCAACAAATCAACCCGACAAAGAAAGATTAACCCTCATCAAAACCCATTATCCCCCACTAACCGTAGATTAATCACTACTCACTCATATTCAAAAGGAATTCAACATTTACTAAGGAATGCAAAAGGAAATCAACAACAATAAACATTTTCTAATTAACAATAAGTAGATAACAAGAATTGAAATAAAAACTTAATTAAAGACAAGATTAAGTAGAGGAATTATACCAACTTGGAAAAAGATGAGAACTTTGATATAATAACCAAGATTTTGTCACAAATCTGTGAATATAACCCAAGTTCATACACTAAACCAAGTCGAAATTACTAATTAACCGACTAATTTGCTTAATTATGGAAGATTAATACAAGATTAAACACTAATTCTATGAGGCTTTTGGATCTAGGGTTTCGTGCCCTTTAATTAGATAAGAGGGTCTATTTATAGGTTTACAAAATGAAGGAAAGATGGGCCTCGAGAAGCTTCATGGACTGGCAAAGTCACTACCGTGAAATGGGTTTCACGGTCGTGAAACACGTCTCACGACCGTGAAACTCCAAGTCACGGTCGTGAGATTAGTGGCAGAGCAAGGTCTTCTTTCACGAACAAGTCACGACCGTGAAACAAGTTTCACGACCGTGACTGAGCTTTCACGGCCGTGAAATGAGTTTCACGGTCGTGAGCTGAAATGCTCGAAATCTAGCTTCTTGGAAAGGCATCTCACGACCGTGACTTGCCTCTCACGCCCGTGAGATGCTCATTTCCCTTCTTCCTTTGCTTGACTTTGTTGCTTACTTCCCGGTTTCGTTTGCCTTGACTCGGGAGGGCTTTGGCGCATCGAGTATGGCCCCCCAAGGGTATGTGGGGCCCCCAAGGTATGTCGTGGGTCCTCCGAATGATTCACCTTCTTCTTTGTTGATCAAAACTAGGTAGAAATCGCCTCAATTGACGGTTTACCTACAAAAACACGATAAAAGCGAGAAATATGCTAGAAGAAGGTAAAACACGTAGAAACGCTCCTAGGGAGCGTTAAAGGCAAGCAAAACGAGACAGAAAGGGGTGAAAATGTAGGGTGAAATGACACTATATCAATCATATTTTCTGAAAGTTAACAAAGACGGAACTTTCTTACCTAGGAGGAAAGAGAACAAGGAAGAGAAGATAACGGTGCGAGAATCAAGTGAATTGATGAAGAATGGGGGAGTTAAGGGAGTTTTAAGCTTTTAAGAAAATGGGGTTTAATGGAGGCTTTTAAAGGTTGAAGAAGGAAGAGGGATTAAGGTTTTTGAGTGGTTAAATGTTAACACCCGCATAAGGCCTTCCTTAATAAACAAGGACGTTACCATCTCGGTTGCCTGAGGTAGATTATATCAAATAGACAATAATGCAACGACATTTATTATAATAAACTCTAAAATGAATACACTGTCTTAAGCCAAAACAAAGCAAGGTCTCAATCAAAATACTCAAAGTCTAATGTCGAAAGACTTAGCGAAAACTAGACTTATCATCAGCAATTATGCGTGTATTTTATATAGACTTTCTAGTCCATTTATGCACGCATTTCTTTGTCATTTAGGTGATATTATATCACCATATGCCCCTATTTGGCTACTTTGTACTTTCATTACCATTTTGTAGGTACAAGCTGCGTAGTAGCGGAAACCGAGCCAAAACAGTCCACTTTGCATGCATTTAGGAGAATGGAAGGAATGGAACAGAACCTCCTGTATGGGAAAGCGTGAAACCGCTCGCAATCAACTCCAAAGCCGTGTCCAACACTGCATGATAGGCCAGAAGACCTCGATCGACTATGTATTTGGTCGATCGAGGAGAGTTGAAGTGAAGAGTTGCTCGATCGAGCTGTCCTGTACTCGATCGAGTGGTAGCCGCTGAAGAGTTACTCGATCGAGTAGAATAAGTACTCGATCGACTGATTTCTTGAATAAAAGACCTCGATCGAAGGGTTTTTCCCTTGATTGAGTGGATCCTATCACGGGCCTTAAGTCCGTAGCTTAATTAGGGTTTAGAGTCGTGTTATGCATTATATAAGACTCTTATTTTCGTCATTAGGTTATCATGGGATGATCGCCCATCATCACCACTTAGCATAAAACATTAGGTTCTGAATTTTATCTTTAGTTTACATTCGGGTTATTATCGACGTGGATTGTTCTCTACGCCGGATTGCTAAGATTGTAAACTTCCTTTCTCTCTTTTATTCTTAACCTTTGTTTTAATTACTGTTTACACTTCTTAATTACTGCGTTATTATTGTTCATGCTTGTTAATTACGATTTTATTATGTTTAATATCATATATTCAATCGTTTGTATTGCTAGCATCGTTAATAACATGAGTAGCTAATCCCCTTGCATGTTAGGATGAGGAAAACTGTAGTAGAGGCATGTTAGGATAGATTAATTTAGTTAGTCTTGAATATGAGAATCAGTCTAAGCAATTTAATTGAGGTTAGTCGAATGAGTGCACGCAGGAGACTAGCTAGGTAGTTAACCCCGACCTGGATCGAGAGATTGGAATGGAAGGCTTGCTTAGAATTGATAAGTGACTCCTAAGAGGACGAGAGTTAATTAGGAAAATCCCTAGGGTGGTTTGAGACCGAGAGAAGAAAACCATTGCCCTTCTCATTGATAGATTGACTGACTTAGTTGACCCGTAGATGCCGATATTGCAGTTGACCGAATCCTAGCATATTCTTCCTTTATCTGATTTATTTCATATTAATTTCTACTTTTATTTCTCTTCCTTTAATCTTATTTAGTTTAGTTAAAACCTTTTCAAAACCCCTGGATTGTTACTGGCAGATTTAGATTTTAGTTAGTTAGTTTCCTCCCTGTGGAGATCGACCCTACTTCCGCTATCTTCTTAGTTAGTAGACTTAGGTTTTATTTTTGGTGTATAACGACACGCATCAAATTTTGGCGCCGTTGCCGGGGAGGCAGTTTAATTTTCTATTTATTTATGTCTGTCTCGTCTTAAGGAATTTCCAATTCCTTAAGACTGTTCTTATCTTTCCCTCTGTAGTTGTGTATGCGCAGGTCCCAAAGGCTCGAGTTAGTGAAAGCTGATTCAAGAGCCCGAAAGACTTTCTTACGCAGAAAGAGAGGGTTAGATAAGACTGTTCAGGAGGAAGACTTGAGTACTTCTGATTCCGTCTTCGACTGTTGAGACTGCCGTACCAGCGAAGATGAAAGGAGTTCACACATGTTCGAGTGATTCATAAGTGGAGCTAGACTCCCAGAAAAGACCGTATGTGTGGAAGAAGAAGGCGGAAATTACCACAGCTGAGGGTACTTCCGCAAGTCAAAGGCCTAACGATGGCCTTGTCATGAAACTATTTGGTTATTAGCCGGGTTTGCAACCCCGTGCAATTTGTAAAAACAATTTATCGCGTTTTCGTTAGACAATTAGACAATTACGTTATAATTCGTAGTTGAGATGAACAATTTTTTTTTCCTGCTAGACTTTCTTTTGGTATGTTTTTGGGTTTCGGTTCGCATCGTTCTTGCAGGACAAGGAAGAGGAAATCAACCGCTCAAAGTCGTCGGTTGTGCAATCAAGAAAGTGCTTGATCGAGTAAAGAAGAGCTACTCGCTCGAGCGATCCGGCCTGAAAAAGTTCTCGATCGAGTAACATTTCTACTCGATCGACCCCCAGTTTGATGCTGGTTTGGGGAATCTTTGTTTTGTGAGTTTTTCTGTTCCTTTTGTTTTTTTTTTCCATTCTTTGTTTATATTTCATTCCTTAGGAACATGAATTAGGTTGTTTTTTTTTCCCTTTCCCTTATATGCTGTTGTGCTATAGCCAATAAGGACATTGTCTGTTTTGGTTTGGGGAGGTGTTTTACATCCTTTTGCGTCTGCATTTGCATTTGTATTGCATTCACGTTTACAATTCATGTTAATCAGAAAAAATTTGAAAAAATCAAAAATATCACGTTTATTTTTGCATTTAGTTGAGTCGGATTGGAGTCTTGTTCATGATGAAATTGCACTACAAGTCTATTTTATGCTATTCCTTGCACCGTTCTTGACTTATTTAGTAAAATCGAAGTAGCGAACTATTGAATTTTGTCTTGGAATTTAAATTTGACTAGTAGACTTGACTCAACATTTTGGCAAACTACTTATATATTCTGAGTTTTAGAGCCTATAACTGGTGACATCTATGACCAGTTCATCTAGGAATGAGAGTAGTTACTCCCCACATCTTGTGTCATTTGCTTGTATATGAACTTTGATTTCTTATTGCCTGCACGCATTGGGTTTGTGGTCGGTATTACGTGTTTTGAGAATATTTGCATCTCCCTTTTCCTCATTTTACCCCATTAACTCCACACAAAGCCATATCTGCCTGTTGCCCTTAACTACATCCTAAACTGAGCCTACCTTTGCCGAGCTAGTTTAGTAGTCGAGGTGTATTTTACCGTTGTGTCAGTTTTGGCTCGTTATCATTGATTGGAGTGGGTTTTTTGTGAGAAAAAGAAGAGAAGTGCTTAATAGTGCCTCGATCGAGTAGATTTTAGCTCGATCGAGCAGATGTTGTTGTTTATTGCCTCGATCGAGTAACATATTCCACTCGATCGAGAGGTTTTCCCTCGCTCAGCCAAGAATGAAAAAGAAAAAAAAAGGGAAAGAAAGAAAATGAAAAAAATGAAAAAATATTTGGCTGAAGTTTTTGTTGTCTACACCTCCTTTGCTTATTATTATTTTGTCGAGGTGTTTTATGGGATTTGTGTTGTATATGCCTAGATTTGTTAAGGCATCGAGCTTAGTTTTGATAGTTGGAAGAATGGAACGAGTTCTATTACGGTTTTGTTAGGAACTAGCTTGGCTATTTACCCTCACATTTCCATTAATTGTTTTGCCCCTTCTTACCAATTAGCCTCACATTTCCATATGTTTGCAAATGTTCGGCACGTGATAGTCCTTGAACGGTGGTTATGCGTGTGTACGGTGCTTGAATCATCTTTCATATTAGTTAGCAATGCATGTTGTGTCGGTCATAGTCTAGGTGAGTGACTATATTTTCTTCTCTCTTTCTTATACATATTTACTTACCATTTGCTTGTTGAGAGAAGAGTGACCCGTGAGAATCCGAATTTGGTTGAGTCTTGCAAGGTTGAAAGTCTAATTTATTTTCAAGATTGTATAAATTCGTTCACTTTCGTATTAAGCTTTGTAATGATTGAATGAGTGCATTAAACTGTTTAGTATTGACTTGTAGCTAGCTCTGAGACTTACTCCATTCCCCTAGGTTTATTTTGTTCCATATAGCTGCATCTAGTTTGCTTGAGGACAAGCAAAGGTTTGGTTTGGGGAAGTTTGATGCGTGTATTTTATATAGACTTTCTAGTCCATTTATGCACGCATTTCTTTGTCATTTAGGTGATATTATATCACCATATGCCCCTATTTGGCTACTTTGTACTTTCATTACCATTTTGTAGGTACAAGCTGCGTAGTAGCGGAAACCGAGCCAAAACAGTCCACTTTGCATGCATTTAGGAGAATGGAAGGAACGGAACAAAACCTCCTGCATGGGAAAGCGTGAAACTGCTCGCAATCAAGTCCAAAGTCGTGTCCAACACTGCATGATAGGCCAGAAGACCTCGATCGACTATGTATTTGGTCGATCGAGGAGAGTTGAAGTGAAGAGTTGCTCGATCGAGCTGTCCTGTGCTCGATCGAGTGGTAGCCGCTGAAGAGTTACTCGATCGAGTAGAATAAGTACTCGATCGACTGATTTCTTGAATAAAAGACCTCGATCGAAGGGTTTTTCCCTCGATTGAGTGGATCCTATCACGGGCCTTAAGTCCGTAGCTTAATTAGGGTTTAGAGTCGTGTTATGCATTATATAAGACTCTTATTTTCGTCATTAGGTTATCATGGAATGATCGCCCATCATCACCACTTAGCATAAAACATTAGGTTCTGAATTTTATCTTTAGTTTACATTCGGGTTATTATCGACGTGGATTGTTCTCTACGCCGGATTGCTAAGATTGTAAACTTCCTTTCTCTCTTTTATTCTTAACCTTTGTTTTAATTACTATTTACTCTTCTTAATTACTGCGTTATTATTGTTCATGCTTGTTAATTACGATTTTATTATGTTTAATATCATATATTCAATCGTTTGTATTACTAGCATCGTTAATAACATGAGTAGCTAATCCCCTTGCATGTTAGGATGAGGAAAACTGTAGTAGAGGCATGTTAGGATAGATTAATTCAATCTATTTATTTATGTCTGCCTCGTCTTAAGGAATTTCCAATTCCTTAAGACTGTTCTTATCTTTCCCTCTGTAGTTGTGTATGCGCAGGTCCCAAAGGCTCGAGTTAGTGAAAGCTGATTCAAGAGCCCGAAAGACTTTCTTATGCAGAAAGAGAGGGTTAGATAAGACTGTTCAGGAGGAAGACTTGAGTACTTCTGATTCCGTCTTCGACTGTTGAGACTGCCGTACCAGCGAAGATGAAAGGAGTTCACACATGTTCGAGTGATTCATAAGTGGAGCTAGACTCCCAGAAAAGACCGTATGTGTGGAAGAAGACGGCGGAAATTACCACAGCTGAGGGTACTTCCGCAAGTCAAAGGCCTAACGATGGCCTTGTCATGAAACTATTTGGTTATTAGCCAAGTTTGCAACCCCGTGCAATTTGTAAAAACAATTTATCGCGTTTTCGTTAGACAATTAGACAATTACATTATAATTCGTAGTTGAGATGAACAATTACGTTATAATTCGTAGTTGAGACTAGCTAGGTAGTTAACCCCAACCTGGATCGAGAGATTGGAAGGGAAGGCTTGCTTAGAATTGATAAGTGACTCCTAAGAGGACGAGAGTTAATTAGGAAAATCCCTAGGGTGGTTTGAGACCGAGAGGATTGATAGATTGACTGACTTAGTTGACCCATAGATGCCGATATTGCAGTGGACCGAATCCTAGCATATTCTTCCTTTATCTGATTTATTTCATATTAATTTCTACTTTTATTTCTCTTCCTTTAATCTTATTTAGTTTAGTTAAAACTTTTTCAAAACCCCTAGATTGTTACTGGCAGATTTAGATTTCAGTTAGTTAGTTTCCTCTCTGTGGAGATCGACCCTACTTCCGCTATCTTCTTAGTTAGTAGACTTAGGTTTTATTTTTGGTGTATAACGACACGCATCAAACAACATTCCCTTCAATCTCACGCATGCTCAACGAGTACCTGTTAAACGGATGCTCACCATTCCATAATGGATCACATCAGCTTTGAAATAAAAACGAGGTTAATACCATCATACATCAATAAATGCAAAAACAAAAAACAAACAGTTATCATCTCGAAGTAACCAAGTAACCAGTATCATCTCCAAACTCCAGTAACTGAGTTCCCGCCAAACCGTTCACCCCTGCCAGCATCAGACTGCAGATCTGAACGTCGCTCCACCTACGATGCCAGACCGCAGCACTGGACATCAACAACCCCTCTCACCGCAGCAAGAGTTCCCGGAACATTAATGTGCACATCCTTTTCGTGGCGGGAGAGCCACGAGAGGCGAACTCGGGGTGTGGTACCATCTCCCGGCGGACCACCAATATAAAACCATTAACCACTAACAATCACAAGTAACATCATCATCATCATTATAATTACATCATCAATCAATATATAAAGGTATTGAGTAGGGTAACTCTACCTCAAGAAAATCCCGCAACAATGACGCACAACTAGTATCCCTCCTCTACGAATTGTCCTCCTAACAATATACAATAGTCTAAATTAATAATCATCAAATTCACATCCCCCAAATCAGATTAGGGTTTCAAAAGACTACCCAAAATACTAAATCAATTAAAGATAGGGATACTTACAACGAGATTGATGCAAAGGAACGACTCTGACGAACTAACAATGACAATCCAAGGCCTTAAAGATAAATCAGGATGATTACGAGAGGTTTAGAGAGTATTTAAGAAGTTTTGGGTTTTTAATAATGAGTGTTAATTGAAGGATTAATTTATAACCTCTTAATCATAGTAATTCAAAACCGCTCGAAAAACTTGTCAGAACGGTGCACTCGATCGAGTGCAAAAAACACTCGATCGAATACACTACACTCGGCCGAATGCCACCCAGACAAAAGACTGCCTAAGCGACAAACTCGACTACTCGGTCGAGTACCTCTTACTCGAATGAATACCAAGGTACTAGAATACGGATTATTACAGTCTTCCCTCCTTAAAAATGAACGTCGTCCTCGAAATTCATACCCTCATTACCAACAAAAGGACCCAAGCAGTCAAAGAGCACCATCACATGCCAAATATACTCTCCAAAATCGTCACAATTCGTTGGACATCATAACCCAAGTTTCCAACAATACTTAGATCGACCCTTACCAAACTAAAATTCCTTCAGAAGACATCTGAACTAGCACAGTCTCACGCTATTAATAAAATCTCAACATCCCAGCGATATCATTAAACAACCCACACAACTATAGCACACATATCATTTCACCTTATAACATTTCATAACATTAACACAAGTACATTACCACAACCAACTCATCGCCACTATACCCGGCATTCCAAACTTGTTGACATTCTCTATGCTATCGACATGCGTTGCTACAATTATACCTCTCTTAAAATGAACTTCGTCCTCGAAGTTTGCTCATAGTCAAACCATTAACATTATTACTATTTCCCATGATCCATGATTACTGCCATCACAAAGATCCTATTCATTCACATAACCAAAACCGGTCATCACCAAATAACTAATACGACAACTTAACATCCATGCTACTAATAATACCTCAACTAATGAAACCAGTTAATACCCTAACACCAACACTGCCAAATATATCACAATCCCAACGCCATTAATTTCTCACATCACCTAGGATCCACTCGAAAATCTTCAACACAAAACATTAGATCAATCATTTACCACTATTACTCATTACATCCTT
The DNA here is from genome assembly GCA_022085475.1 of Heliosperma pusillum. Taxonomy (NCBI): domain Eukaryota; kingdom Viridiplantae; phylum Streptophyta; class Magnoliopsida; order Caryophyllales; family Caryophyllaceae; genus Heliosperma; species Heliosperma pusillum. The sequence goes on from JAIUZE010069068.1 coordinate 26,040, forward strand.
CTGTTCTCTCGCCATATCTCGACCACATAAACTCAACCTAAAATCCTCGTCCACCCAAGATTATAATTTTTATCCTCATTGCCAATGAATCCATCCACTCAAACATGATACACTTTAACACTATATCCCTGTAACATCCTCAAAACGGTAATGAACCATTTACAACCTCAAGCACACCATAATCAAATATCGCGACTTCCTTATACCCACAAAGTCAAAACATCCAAATCCACATGCACAAATTTCCCCAACAAACAAGCCTCTTAACCAAAATCTAAGACGACAAGAAACCCAGCAATAACGACTAATAAATCTCCACCGATTAGACTCTACTCTCAAACCCACAAGGCAAAGGCTAACATAACGATGACAATGAAGATACGACATCTATTCATATGTTCAACACAAAAACTGTGACAACCCTCGCGAATGCGGAAATATAAAACATACAAGCATGTGAATTATATAGCAGAAATATGAAGTTTTTAAAACTTTTATACATGCAAGAAGAAGTATACGAGGAGTGTCAAATATTACAAACTAAAGTATGAAATACAACAAAGACACGAAGTCTCTCAAAATGTTATAAATGTCAAAGTGATTAGCAACTAGCTAAAATAACGTCTAGAGGTAATTCTTCCAGGGGCAACGCCCGCTAGCTCACACCCGAACCCAAAATATCATAAGCAAAAAGCCATCCAAATCAAGCACATGTTCTCCATAAAAA